>JAVKPL010004458.1:0-22237 GCA_032173675.1 Gastrolobium villosum
ATTTTTGGTGAAAAATATAGGTTTTTAACTTAGGCGAATTTGAGGAAATTTCATGAAAAATGAGTTTTGGTGTAATTTGGATTTGATGATTGTTGTAGGGTGCCTCACACGGACGGAATTGTGAAAGGTTGATTTGGAGCATACGTTTGGAACGGTATTGCTCGTATTGAGGTAAACTCTTGGAACTTGGGTTTAATCCCTAGTGTGCTCCACCACACCTAGTGGAAGGTAGTGGTTGGATGATGTGGTTATGACATGGTGTGATTGTGTGCTTGTATGCATATTGCTTGTATTTTGTGAAAATTGTTTGGTCACTGGCCAGTTGACGTGTGTTGGTTTGGACATCCGCTGGGTTCGTCCTACGGGAGAATGCCAGTTGGAGATGCCATGGTGTTGTCTCTGGGAGCAACATCAGGATGATCCAAGCGGGGGACGTCCGCCGGATAGGGCTCATGAGGAGTTCCGGTTGGGTATTGCCATGGAGTCTTCTCAACCATGGGAGAGGCGCCAGGACTGTCTCGGGAGTTATATGATGGAGTCCTTGAACATGAATCCATGCGTGGATGTTCTTGGGTGTCTCCAGTTGGATGGTGATATTGTTTTACTTGCATATTACATTATGTCATATTTGTACATTTTAGTGAGCCATGGAGTGGAGAGGGCCTCTAGCTCCATTGGTTTACTGAGATATATCCGTATATCTCACCCCGTGTTTGGGGGACCACATTTCAGGTCACTATGAGCCGGGAGGAGCTTCGGGCAAGAAGCCCGTATAGTGGACATTGGATTGGCATGCGGTGCATTGGGATTGCATGACATTTTGGAGGAGTTATGGAGTGCACATAGCATACCATTAGTATTTTGAGACTTAGGTCATGAACATATTGCATGATGTCATTTCCATGCTTTTGTTAGTGTTCATGGTTATATGCTAAGTCTTGTTTATGGTTTATTATTCATGGCATGGATAACTGTATATTTTGAGTGAGCATGGGACTTGTCCATTGCCACATTCATAGCCTTGAAGTCTTGGTTTTCATGTTGTAAAAATGGTCCATATTTGTATGTAAATGGCCATTATTTGAGGACTTTGTAGATGATGCATGTTTTAAAGAAATTGTATGATGGAAGGGCCTAGAGCCTACATTAGGACATGATTATGTGTTGTGTGGAGTACCAAGGGGTTAGGGATGGATTACACACCCTTTTTGGGGCTTAAAATGCTGTAATCTGTCATTTTGCTGCATAGTAATCGATTACCCAAGGCATGGTAATCGATTACCATGCAACAGGGGACGAAAAATTGGCTACTGTCTTCACTGGTAATCGATTACTGGCCTTTGGTAATCGATTACCATGTGAGGTAATCGATTACCCAAAGTTGGTAATCGATTACCAGAACAGAGGATTAAGAAAATTGGCTACTGCCTCATTTTTGACAGGTGGTAATCGATTACCACCCACTGGTAATCGATTACCACAGTGTAATTTTCGAAAATTCAGGTTTTTCTAGACTAAAAGAAAGGGGCTTAACTTGATGGGTAGAACTCCAAATGGTACGTGGTTTGAAACCACGCGTAGATAACGTAAAGGACTACAACTTGGTAAAAGGTGAGAGTAAGATGGTGAGTTTAAATGAATTGAATAAAAAGAAAGATGAATGATGTTAGCAAAAATGTATGCTTCCGCAAATTGCATTTACAATTATAGTGTGGTTTTAATTGATTACGGAAAATGTATTGATGTAAAAGCAAAGGAATATGTTAAAAGAAAAATTTGCCCGTAATTTAATTAACCCAATCACTGTGATTGTAACTGCGCTTAATATCATAATCAATGTTAACAATACCGGTGTACAACGGGCTGTTACAATTCACACTTAGACGGTTTAGCATACAGTTTCTTATCCTTCAACACCTGCAACACAGTCCTCAAATGGTCGATGTGCTCCTCCTTACTCTTAGAATAGATCAAGATGTCATCAATAAATACAATTACAAACTGGTCCAAATACGGTTTAAAGATGCGGTTCATATAATCCATGAACACCGCAGGGGCATTAGTAAGCCCAAAAGGAATCACTTGATATTCAAAATGTCCATATCTGGATCGGAAAGCTGTTTTAGGTACATCCTCCGGTTTAATCCGAATCTGGTGATATCCGGACCGGAGATCGATCTTCGAAAACACGCAGGCATCCCTCAACTGATCTAATAAATCATCAATGCGCGGCAACGGGTACCGGTTCTTAATAGTCACTTTATTCAACTGTCGGTAGTCAGTGCACAATCTCATGCTACCATCCTTTTTCTTCACAAATATCACCGGTGCTCCCCACGGAGACACACTCGGCCTAATAAAATCCTTTGCAGATAATTCTTCAATGTGTTTCTTCAACTCGGCCAACTCAAGTGGCGACATCCGGTATGGAGCCAAGGAGATCGGCCCCACACCAGGCAATAGGTCAATCGAGAAATACATCCTCAAACTCATTTACAACCGGAATAGAAGAAATCTCCTCCTTTTTGTCACCCACCAATCCGCCCAACAAGACATACCCCAAATCTCCAGCCTTCAAGGCTTTCACAGTTTGACTGACAGACAAATATAAGGACGGACAAACAGACGGCCTCTCGTGAGATAGCAACAACCTCTTTCCGCAGCAATCAATCATTGCGCAGTTCCGAGACAACCAATCCATCCCCAAAATCAAATTGACAGAGGCCAGGGGTAAGATAATTAAATCAATGGTGTAACCCCTGCCTAAATAGGTAAACTTCACATCTTCGCAAATCCAAGACGATTCACTAACCTCTCCTGTAGCGGTAGTAATACGCATCGGAGGAACCATCCGTGTTACCTTTAAGTCCAACGCCTTAGCCACATAGTCCGCCACAAAAGAATGTGTTGCTCCCGAATCAAACAACACAGACAAATCAACATTAGAGAGGAAAATTATACCTTTTACCAAATTCGGAGCCTTTTCAGTATGTTGCGCATTTGTAGTATATACCCGTCCCACAGTAGGAACAGCAGCAGTAGGAGTAGCAGTAGTAGTAGCTGTCGGCAAGGCCTGCAGATTCGCAGCCTGCCCCGAAGAAGATGGACACTCTCTAGCAAAGTGGCCATTCCGACCACACTTAAAACATGCCAACGGACCAGCACCACATACACCTTTGTGGTATTTCCTGCACTTCACACATTGTGGAATAAAATATTTGTTCGCAACACCACCACCACTAGGGTTTCCACCCCTCTTGAACTGACCAGGAGGCTGCCTTACATGCAACCCCCTACCCCTGTTATTATTATTGAAACCTCCTCTGTTAGTATTTCCAGAAGGACGAGGTGTCCTCTTAACATCTTGCTCTTTTGCCGAATCAGATTTCGGATATCTTCCATAAACAGTCTCGACCCTCTTGCATTGGGTCACCAAGTCAGCAAAGTTTCTCACCGCAGTGTTTGACATCCTCTTAGCAATCTTCTCACTCAGCCCTCTTTGAAATTTAGCTGACAAGAACTCCGGAGTAGGTAGAGTACCCCCATAATTTGCAAATTTCACAAGTTCATTAAATTTTGCCACATAGGCATCCACGGTCATGACTCCCTGTACAAGGCTATCAAACTCACCTTGCTTTGCCTCCCGAACATCACGGGGAAAATATTCTTCATGAAATAGACCTTCGAACATTGTCCAAGAAATAACCTCACCCTGAATAGCATATGGGCGAGACACATTGTCCCACCACTCCTGGGCATCACCCTCCAGCATATAAACCGAATACAACAATTTCTGCGGATCTTGGCATCTCATCACTTGGAAAATCTTATCCATTCCCCTCAACCAAGCAGTAACCTCCTTTGGGTCCCTTGACCCCAGAAATGCGGGTGGCTTATGTTTCCTAAAGGATATGAGCCTACGCTCATCATCAGCATTATCAACAACCTGCCCCGCAGCCCCAGTGGATTGGGCAATAGATGACGGATCAGGAACATAGCTAGGGTCAGTAGTATGATGACTAGCCTCACCAGTGTGGTGACTAGCCCCACTCTCCCCCTGTTGAGGAGTAACCGATGGCGTCGGTGTAGGAGTCACCGTAGCCGTGTGTGGAGGTGAATTATCCCTCCTAGGACGATCTCTATTGGCCCTCATCTCAGCCATAAAGGCCTGCATCATATCTTGATTAGTCTTCATCAGGTTTTCAGTCATGTTTCTATTCGCAGCCGTCTCCGCCTGCAGAGCATTCAGAACTGCAGTGACCGGATCCGGTGGCAAAGGACCTGCACCACGTGCCCCACGGCGACCACGCGCCCTACTCATGATATCTGTACGTGTAACACAAAGGAATGAGTTGATCAGACCCACACTGAGGAATCACATATACATTAATCATAAATAGTTCACAGATAGCTATGGCACACAAGATACAACATACACAATCAGAGTTCCCTCACAAAACTGCTCTGATACCATAAAATGTAACATCCCGTTGTACACCGGTATTGTTAACATTGATTATGATATTAAGCGCAGTTACAATCACAGTGATTGGGTTAATTAAATTACGGGCAACTTTTTTTCTTTTACCATATCACTTTTCATAACAATAACTTTTTCCGTAATCAATTAAAACAACACTATAATTGTAAATGCAATTCGCGGAATCATACATTTTACTAACATCACTAATCTCTCTTTTTATTCAATTCATTTAAACTCACCATCTTACTCTCACGTTTTACCATGTTATAGTCCTTTACGTTAGCTACGCGTGGTTTCAAACCACGTACCATTTGGAGTTCTACCCACCAAGTTAAGCCCCTTTCTTTTAGTCTAGAAAAACCTGAATTTTCGAAAATTGCACTGTGGTAATCGATTACCAGTGGGTGGTAATCGATTACCACCTGTCAAAAATGAGGTAGTAGCTAAAATTTGACATCCTCTGTTCTGGTAATCGATTACCAAGATTGGGTAATCGATTACCTCACTTGGTAATCGATTACCAATCCTCAGTAATCGATTACCAGTGGAGACAGAAGCATATTTTTTGTCCCCTGTTGCATGGTAATCGATTACCATGCTTGGGTAATCGATTACTATGCAGCAAAAGTGACAGATTACAGCATTTTCAGCCTAAAAAGGGTTGTGTAATCCATCCCTAACCCCTTAGTACTCCACACAACACTTAAACATACCCTAATGTAGGCTCTAGGCCCTTCCATCATGCATTTTCCTTAAGTCATACATCATTTACAAAGTCCTCAATGTAATGGCCATTTACATACAAATATGGACCATTTTTACAACATGAATACCAAGACTTCAAGTGCAATGAATGTGGCAATGGACAAGTCCCATGCTCACTCAAAATATACAATTATCCATGTCATGAATAATAAGCAATAAACAAGACTTAGTACACCATCATGAACACTACCAAAAAGCATGGAAATAACATCATGCAATATGTTCATGACCTAAGTCTCAAAATACTAATGTCATGCTATGTGCAATCCATAGTCCTCCTCCAAAATGTCATGCAATCCCAATGCACCGCAGGCAAATCCACTGTCCACTAAGCGGGCTTCTTGCCCGAAGCTCCTCCCGGCTCATAGTGACCTGAAATGTGGTCCCCCAAACACGGGGTGAGATATACAAATATATCTCAGTAAACCAATGGAGCTAGAGGCTCTCTCCACTCCATGGCTCACTCAATGTGCAAATATAACATCATGTAATATGCATGCAATACAATATCACCAACCAACTGGAGACAACCCGAGAACATCCACGCATGGATTTATGTTCAAGGACTCCATCATATAACTCCCGAGACAATCCTGGAGCCTCTCCCATGGTTGAGAAAACTCCATGGCCAACCCAACCGGAACTCCTCATGAGCCCTATCCGGCGGATGTCCCACGTTTGGCTCATCCTGGTGTCGCTCCCAGAGTCGACCCCACGGCATACCCAACTGGCATTCCGTCACGAAATGATCCAGCGGATGGCCAAACCCAACACACGTCAACTGGCCAGTGACCAAACAATTTTCATACAATCCAAGCAATATGCATACAAGCACATAATCACACAATGCCATAAACACATAATCCAACCACAACCTTCCACTAGGTGTGGTGGAGCACACAAGGGATTAAACCCAAGTTCCAAGGGTTTACCTCAACACAAGTAATCCGTTCCAAACGTATGCTCCAAATCAACCTTTCACAATCACGTCCGTGTGAGGCACCCTACAACAATCAACAATTCCAAATTACACCAAACCTCAATTTTCATGAAAATTCCTCAAATTTTCCTAAGTTAAAAACCCAACTTTTTCACCAAAAATTATCATAGCATTTCTAGCTTACAAGCATGATTCTAAGACATTTTCATCTAATAGCATTTTTCCATTTGGGCTCTCTATCATCACACATCTAAAATTAAAGACTTAGAGCATAAATTCCTAGATCTACAAAATCAACCACAAAAATACCACAAGTATACTCACAATCTAGTGTATGAACACCACCAAGGCTCCACTAAGTCCAAGGAAAACCAAAAGCTCCAAGAACACCAATGGGTCGGATCTGTCTTGGCCAAAAAACGCAGCAAAGAGATGGATTCAAGGCTTGGAAGTGTTACCAATGGCTTTAGAAGGTTGTTTACAATAGATTTCAACACCAAAATCAAGAGATTTGGTGAAGAAATGAGAAAATGGCAAAGAGATGAAGAAGTGGGTTCTTTGGTTCTTCACCAACAGGGGGCGCACGGGAGAAGAAAGAAAAAAGGAAGGAAGGAAAGGGGAAAAAAGGGTGGGAGGCTAAGTGACTTCGGTCACACGGGTCCCACACGCGATCTAACTTTAATTCCGATAAAAATTCCGATCATAAATTCTTAATCTACATATTTTTCCAGTCCATGACGTATTTTTATTTCTCCAAAATATTGATAAAATTTTCACACCTATCGGTACACTCACACCACAGTATTTAACACTTAAAAATCACTATTCATCAATTTTTCCCAAATTTGCCTATACACTCAATTTTCCGCCCTGATTCCATTTCCAGTATTATTTTTGTCATATGAAATCTCTAACTCAGTATTTATGCCTCAGAATACACGGCTGGTCAATTACCATTTTGCCCTTTTTGCCCATTTTGGCCATAATTCGCGGATTTTCACTAATCCATCCATTCTAATTTCACAATATAATATTAAAATACACATTTAACTTTATGAGGTGTTATAGTTATAATATGAAAAATTGCTTCTTTTTTGTATTTCCTCAGTCACTTCAGTAGACTTAGAGAGAGAGAAAAAATAACTTTTCATATTATAACTATGTCTTACCGGTAAGACATGGTATTAAAAACTAAAAGGACACAATTTATGTCTTTTAAAAGGACAAACACTTAACCCTTAAAAGTAACAATCATGAAACTAAATGAATAACAGGACTATAATTATGAAAGATGAAGGTCCGTTGAACTATTTATTTTGGGTTATTGCACACACAAACAATGCAATACTATGGTGTAGATTTAACTATAAATTTAAGAGGGAATATTCTTACTACCAAAATTTTCTATTATTAACTCACTACCTATCTATCTAATCATTATTAAATCAACATTTTCTCTTTTTATAAAAACTTTTTAACATTCTTTCTATTTGATCTAATGGTGATTAAATAGATAATAAATTAATAGTAGAAAATCTTGGTAGTAACAATATCCTCCCTGTAAATCTAATTGCAATATACCAAGCTTGTTGTAGTAAATATTTTTGCTTTCTACTTTTTTAATAAGAAAATTCAAAAATAAATGGCTAGTTTAAAACCACAATAGTGTTAGTCTTGCGCTTGCCAACTTAAGTGATTATTTGTAAGACATTTTTTTTTTTTTAAAAAAAATATTTCAGTTTTTGCAATAGAATTTTTTTTTCTATCACACTCACGTAGAAGTAGAAATAAGTAAATTCCATTATAATAAGAAAAAAGAAAAAAGCTAATGAAATATAATAGAACATACTCACTTTTATATAAGTATACCAGAGAAAAATTTTATCCAGCAAAAATAAAAATATTAAACCCTTTTGTTTTATAATGTATGTGAACGACAATTTAAGTAAATCTTCAAAATTGAGTCATAATCGCAGCTTCTTTTTTATGTTTTTAATATACCGACCATTTGAGGTGAATCAACTCATGTATTTAATAAGAATTAAACCCAAATTTTTTCTCCAACTATTCAATTTGTGTTGTCAAACGTGTATAATCACAACTTCTTTTTACATCATGAAAAATCATAATAAAAAAAAACTAGTTTTGCTAGCTATGATATTGATGCTAAATTTCTTGCAAAGGATCAAAATGAACAAAAATAAATACATGGAAAATTGGCAATGATAAAAAGTTTCCATGAATGCCAACCGAAACATTTCCCCCTTTACCCATTTATTATCCATGCCACATATATAAAGAAAGGGTGAAGGCCTTTGGATGAACCTTATCTTACAATGTTAATGATATTACATGGATCTCAGCAACCTTAACCCCAAAATTTTCTGGACGTCCTTTGATAACAGTCAGAAGTGAGTCAAAAAAATGTTAAAATTTGGAAGGTTAAAGACGTCTTTTCAAGTAATTTTGAAAAGATTATTTCCATGAACTGTTAAAATATACTCTGTTAAAAGAGTGAGGATATAACACCTCGGAAAATTAAATGTAAATTTATGTGATAAAATATGGGTTTAAGAGGGAAGGACTAGTGAAAATCAGAGAATTATGGCCAAAATGGGCTAAAGGGGCAAAATGGTAATTTGCCAAGAACGTAAACCGAGGCATGAAAAATGGAGTTAGAGATTTAATATGACAAAAATAATGCTGGAAATGGAATCAGGACGGAAAATTGAGTGAATAGGCAAATTTGGAAAAATTGATGAATAGTGACTTTTTAAGTGTTAAATACTGCGGTACGAGTGTACCGATAAGTGTGAAAATTTTATCAATATTTTGAGGAAAGAAAAATATGTCATGGACTGGAAAAATATGTAGATTAAGAATATATGATCAGAATTTTTATCGGAATTAAAGTTAGATCGCGTGTGGGACCCGTGTGACCGAAGTCACTTGGCCCCACCCTCTTTTTCTTCTTTCTTCCTTCCTTTTCTTCTCTTGTGCGCGCAGCTCCCTGGAGAAAAGCCAAAAACACACCCATCCTCCATCTTTCTCCCATTTCTTCATTTCTTCACCGAATCGCTTGATTCCGGTGTCGAAATTTATTGTAAACAACCTTCTAGATCCATTGGTAACACTTAGAAGCCATGAAACCACCTCCATTGCTGCGTTTTTGGACTGTACAGATCCGAACCATGTTGGGTTTTGGAGTGTTCTTGGAGTTTTGATCTTCTAATGGTTTAGTGAAGCCTTGGTGGTGATCATACAACACATTGTGAGTATATTTGTGGTATTTTTATGGTTGAATTCATAGATCTAGAAATTTGTGTTCAAACCTTTGATTTTAGATGTGTGATGATAGAGAGCTCAAATGGAAAAATGCTATTAGATGAAAATGCCTTAGAATGATGCTTGTAAGCTAGAAATGCTATGATAAATTTTGGTGAAAAAGTTGGATTTTAACTTAGGAAAATTTGTGAAGATTTCATGAAAATTGTTATGTGGTGAAATTGAATAATTGAATGATGGACCATTGGTATAGGTTGATAATGTGATTATATGATTAGTGTGTGTGTTAAAATGGAAGTGAAAACCTTGTAGAACCAACTTTTAAGGAATTCGAACCATAGAGTGGTTTGGAGGAAAAATGATGTAAAGGTTGTGAATTTGATGGAACATGATATAAAATGATGTTTAAATGGATGATGGTATAGTGTGATAAAGTGGAAAGAGAAGAAAGAATGTGTGATTCATGGTGTAATTGGTAAATTAACCTATAAAAGAGATTGAAGTAAAATGGTATGGGAAAATAGCCTTTGGCCTTAGTGATTTAATGATGATTAATTGTGTAAATGAATGGTTTACATTGGAATTGTATTGATAATCATGTTGTGGATTATCTAGGTTGCCTCTTTTGGACGCTTTGGAAGCGGGTAAGCTTGGAGCTTACGTTTGGAGCATGGGCTCGGTATTGAGGTAACCTTTGGAACTGGGGTTTAGCCCTTGTGTGCTCCACCACACCTAGTGGAAGGTTGTGGTTGGATTATGTGGTTATGACATTGTGTGATTGTGTGCTTGTATGCATATTGCTTGATTTTTGTGAAAATTGTTTGGTCACTGGCCAGTTGACGTGTGTTGGAGTTTGGACATCCGCTGGGTTCGTCCTTGTGAGAATGCCAGTCGGGTTTTGCCGTGGAGTCGACTCTGGGAGCGGCGCCAGGATGATCCAAACGGGGACGTCCGCCGGATAGGGCTCATGAGGAGTTCCGGTTGGGTATTGCCATGGAGTCTTCTCAACCATGGGAGAGGCGCCAGGACTGTCTCGGGAGTTATATGATGGAGTCCTTGAACATGAATCCATGAGTGGATGTTCTCGGGTTGTCTCCAGTTGATGGGTGATATTGTATTACATGCATATTATATGATGTTGTATTTGCACATTGAGTGAGCCATGGGGTGGAGAAACCTCCAGGGCCCTTGGTTTACTGAGATATATTTATATATCTCACCCCGTGTTGTGGGGCATCATTTCAGGTTAGGTTGAGCCTGGAAGTGTGGAGCGTGAGGTGCATGTTGGAGGCACCATGTGATGAGCATTGGATAGGGACACATCTTGCATATGTTTTATGCTTTAGACTTAGGTCATGAATCTATGCATGTTGAAAATGTCATGCTTAGTAAGCTCATGAATACATGTTAGATCCTTCAATATGATGTATATGTAGGACATGAGAATATATTGTATATTTGAGTGAGCATGGGACTTGTCCATTGCCACATTCATTGTATTAGAAGCCTTGGTGAATATGTTGTAAAATGGACCATATTTGATGTAAAATGGCCATTATGCTAAGGACTTTGTATATGATACATAATTGAATGAAAATGCATGTTTGAAGGGCCTAGAGCCTAAATTGTAGTATGTTTAAGTGTTGTGTGGAGTACTAAGAGGTTAGGGATGGATTACACAACCCTTCTTGGGCTTAAAATGCTGTGATCTGTCACTTTTACTGCATAGTAATCGATTACCCAAGCATGGTAATCGATTACCATGCAACAGGGGACGAAATTTGGCTACTGTCTTCACTGGTAATCGATTACTGAGGCTTGGTAATCGATTACCATGTGAGGTAATCGATTACCCAAGGTTGGTAATCGATTACCAGAACAGAGGAATTGAAAAATTGGCTACTGCCTCATTTTTGACAGGTGGTAATCGATTACCACCCACTGGTAATCGATTACCACAGTGTAAATTTTGAAAATTTGAGTTTTTCTGGACTAAAAGAAAAGGGGTTTAACTGATGGGTAGAACTCCACATGGTACGTGGTTTAAAACCACGCGTAACTAATGTAAAGGGGTAGAACTTGGTAAGATATGAGCTTAAGTTGATGGGTTTAAATGAGTTGAATAAAAAGAAAGAGTAGTGGTGTTGTTAAGCTAAATGCTTCCGCGTTTTGCATTTACAATTACGGTGTTGTTTTAATTGATTACGGAAAAGGTAATGGTTATAAAAAGGAATATGATAAAAAGAAAAAGTTTACCCGTAATTTAATTAACCCAATTACTGTGATTGTAACTGCGCTTAATATCATAATCAATGTTAACAATACCGGTACGTAACGGGCTGTTACATTTTATGGTATCAGAGCAGTTTCTTTAGGGAACTCTGATGATTGTGTAATTGAGGTGAGTGCTGTATAGTTGTACGTAGACACTTATTGACTGCTACACATGTGATTCCTTAGTTTGGGCCTGATCAACCCATTCCTTTGTGTTCAATGTGTGGTCAGTATAAGATGCCTTCGTGACAACCCTGGAGCACCAATGCCAGTCTTTAGGCTCAGGTGGTGGGTGCAGTGTTGACTGCCCACGGATGGATATGTTAGGGAGTAAAATTGATGTAATTGAGGACTTAGTGAGTTAATGGCGTTATGAATTGTTGTATAATGTGGTAGTATGTTTGTATAATGATGATTTATGCAATGAAAATTTATGGTGCTATTGGATTGTTGTAACTTAGTGAAATTGGTGGTAATTGATGAAAATGTGAAGTGTAAACATGTATTGTAATGAATAGAAATAAAGGAAGGTGTGTTGGTATATGTAAATGATTGAATTGAGTTGGTATTGGTATGGTGATGTTGGTAGTCTTTCCTAAATGTATGGAAGTTAGAATAATCGAGTATATGATGTGTGGAATTAGTAGTATATCCTTGATGTGGTAAGGGAATTGGAACCCCGATGAATGTGTGAAAATTTAATATGAGTGTTTATATGGAATATTGGATACCTTATGGTACAATAATAAGGTTATAAGACCCTTGATGAGGGCATGTATATGGATGACTTAATATGCTTGGATGTAGAAATAAATTGAAATTTCCAAAATTTGGATTGAGGATTGTGAGTAACTTAAAAGAACTATGGAAATGATGTGTGGGATAAATCAAGGTTGAAATTGGGACCTTAGTCCATGATGATGTAATGATTGGTTAGGTGTAGGTGAGAATGTCATACGTATAAAAAGTAAAATATGAAAAGTTGAGGAATTTGCCATGTAAGGCATTGAATGAATTTGATTGAAAGTATGAAGGTTCATAATATATTGATGGTTGGACTTGATAAATGTGAGGTGAGAAAATATAACTGAGTGTGGTGTATTAATGGTATGAATATGCCTCCATAATGTTGTGGAGCATTGCAAATTGGATGATGTGGCTTAACTTTGTGTGGATAATAATCCTGTGATGGCTAAACGCCAATATATATAAATGTGTATATCTAAATGTTTTGTGAAGGCCGGGGTGCCTAAAAGTATATGTGTGTTGTAATGAACAAAGAAAAATTATTTTTGGTAAAAGAGTAAGATGTAAGTGAAATTCCCTATGAGGGGAAATGTTGAAGAGGTTGTCTCTTTGGAGTGTCATTGGATGCTCAATGTGGTATGGGATTCATGATGGAGTCCCGGTGTGCAAGTTAAACCATGGCACACATGTTGGTAATAATGTGACAATAAGAAATTGTCCTGGGTTTCCCTTGTGGATTGAATCCTAAGAGGTGTTGCTCTTGGAAGTCCCAGGCGAGCGCTGCTCGAAATTGAAATTTATCTGGTGGTCCTGATGCACTGAATGCATGGACGGTTAAATGAGGACACCCTTGGTGTCATAGTGAAATATTGAGAGAAAAGTGATGTTATGGTAATGAAGTGGATCTTCTAAAGTGTTGAGCATGGCTGCTATAAGTCATGATGGGCAATGGATTAAGACGGTACCGAACATGGGTACTGTTATGAAATGAAAATTTGGTGTCAAAATACGAGAAAGATGATGGAATCATGTGAGGATGATTGTGTTATGGACTAAGACAAATGATTAGTCAAGTTAAATGAGTATATTGTTGAGGAAAGAACCATATTTAGGAAAGGTCATAGTGCATAGTGCAAAAGTAGGATATATCTAGTATACCATTATGTATTCATATAAGAATCTGTTTGCCGTTATATACGGATTTGATGTGAATGTGTTTATTCTTGTGTGGCCTATATGCCCTGAGTATATGGCTATCTCCATATGGATTATGTTCCCGGAGATTATTATTATTTTATATAAGTAATGTAGTGTGAGGTAGAACCTTGAGTAGTGGGACTGTTAGTACAGCCATGGGCATGTTACCTCTTCTTGCGTGAATTATAAGGACAGATTCTCTGATTGATGGGGCATTGCACCTGGGGCCCTTAGGACAGCAAGAGCTCGAGGGGTTAAACCTAAGGATGTTCTTACCCATTGCATTAGAGGATTGTACCTTGTGAGGAACGCAAGAGGTGAATTTGGATAACTGTAAGTGAACAGTAATATGCCTCATATGATGAAATGTGTGAGATGCCATGAGATGGCAGTTTGAATTATGAAATTGAGCACTCGGAGATGTGCACGCGTATATACCAAGTGTGGTAGTATGAATTATGGTTCTTCAGAAATTGTGAAATGAATTATTGGATTGTCACCTTATGTGAAGGGGATGGAAAATTGATTGGTGATGATGGATTGAGTCAAAGTCTTTTGGGAAGATTTGTGATGGCTAGATGTTAAGCTAAGTTGGTGGCCAAAGTGGCCAATGATTTTAAGTTGGTGGCCAAAGTGGCCAATGATTGTAATAAGTGATTAATTGTGATGTAGCCAAGTGAGAAGGTATGATATTAGTGGTTAAAAAAAAATGGTATTTGGTGAAATGAAAGGTTGATATTCTTACCCTGGTGGTAGAGTTATTGATGAAGCAGTATAGATGCAAAATTATTATGAGTGATGTGTTGAAGATACACAATGTGGATGTTGTTCTTGGCTAAGTACCAAGATATATGGTGGAGTGTGCTAGTAGTACTGTGAATAGTCCGAGAGACTTGTGTAACAACTGATATGAAACTATGAAAGTAATGATAGAGGTGGATTTAGTTCCTAGTGGCATGATAAATAGGCCTTTAAGGTCCCTATGTGATGGGACAGATATGAGAAAGAGATGATACGTAACCTCGGAATGAGGTGTATTGAATGAAATGATAATGAAGGTGAGGTGTGTAGAATGAAACACATGTGGAATTGATAACAAGAATATGGAACGGTAATTAAAGAGAATGGTTAGTTGAAATCTTAGGCATGTTGCCTTTAATGTGAGAAATCAATGATGACCTATGTGTCAAGCCTGGAGATGGTTAGTTGAAATTGTAAGTGTGAGCTAGTGTATGAAAATTAATGAGTGAATTGATGGTTGAAGTCTTTGAAATGACTGATGTTAAGTATAATTGTACTGTGTGGTCCATTGGTACCAGTAAAAAGGTCTTGAGAAAGTGATTCGCCGTTGTGTTTTGGCAAGAGTTGGTAAACCTGTAGGTTTGGATTCAAAAGCTAGGCACAGAGATGGTGCTTGTTAAAGTAAAGTGTTGAGGTGAAATGGTACGTTGTAGGTTGAGAACATGAGAAAAGAAAAATGTGGATATACGAGTTGTGGCTAGGTGCCAAAAATGGGGATTTGTCCCTCAGAAAATAAAGGTATAGTGAGCGTGAACTGGATGATTACTCGGTGAGTTGCACTGAGAGACTGTGAGATTCCATAATAGTGTTTAATGTGGAATAAGAAATGTGAAGGAGATTGATGACAGGAGTTAATACTCCGTGGAGATAAAATGCAAAGAAGGAAAATTGTGGCTGTATTGTGCCAATAAGTAAGAGTTGCCTGTGTGGCACAGATTGAATAGGATGTAGCATAACCCTATGGGTATATAGGTTGATATGTTAATTTGGTAGGAAAACCTGCCAAGAGAAAATATGGGCTATATGTGTCTGGTAGCCTGACTTGTGAAAAGAAAGTGAAAAGAAATTGAAAGAAATTGGCTTGGTAAAGCATTGATAGAGCACAACTGTGTGGTGCGCTCCGGTTGTTCACATGTGGTGTCACCGGTTGAGATTGAGATTGGGAAGGACTTGAGGTCTCCCATTGGGCCTTTGAAAGGCAAGACTATTGTGAAATGTGGCTGAAAAGCCAAAAGATAAAAATGTAAATAATTAGTTTGGCGTCCGCGCACTGGATGGAGCTTCTTGGGTACGGGGGACTTAGATTCTCTGGCTGTATCCCGAGTTAGCGTATGTGCATAGTTGATTTTGCGGACAAAATTCCTAAAAGGTGGGGTGAATATAACACCTCGGAAAATTAAATGTGAATTTATGTGATAAAATATGGGTTTAAAAGGGAAGGATTAGTGAAAATCAGAGAATTAGGGCCAAAATGGGCTAAAAGGGCAAAATGGTAATTTGCCAAAAACGTAAACCGAGGCATGAAAAATGGAGTTAGAGATTTAATATGACAAAAATAATGCTGGAAATGGAATCAGGACGGAAAATTGAGTGAATAGGCAAAATTGTGAAAAAGTGATGAATAGTGATTTTTTTTAGTGTTAAATACTGCGGTACGAGTGTACCGATAAGTGTGAAAATTTTATCAATATTTTGAGGAAAGAAAAATATGTCATGGACTGGAAAAATATGTAGATTAAGAATATATGATCAGAATTTTTATCGGAGTGAAAATTAGATCGCGTGTGGGACCCGTGGACCGAAGTCACTTGGCCCCACGCCTTTTCCTCCTTCTTCTTCTTCTTTTCTTCTTTTGCGTGCAGCCTCCATTGTTGCAAGAAAAACACATTCCTCTCTTCTTCTCACCATTTTCTCATTTCTTCACCAAATCACTTGATTTTGGTGTTGAAATCTATTGTAAACAACCTTCTAGATCCATTGGTAACACTTAGAAACCTTGAATCAACCTCCTTGCTGCGTTTTTGAGCAAAATCAGATTCGAACCATTTGGTGTTTTGGAGTTTCTTGGAGTTTTGATCTTCTAATGGTTTAGTGAAGCCTTGGTGGTGATCATACAACACATTGTGAGTATATTTGTGGTATTTTTATGGTTGAATTCATAGATCTAGAAATTTGTGTTCAAACCTTTGATTTTAGATGTGTGATGATAGAGAGCTCAAATGGAAAAATGCTATTAGATGAAAATGCCTTAGAATGATGCATGAAAGCTAGAAATGCTATGATAAATTTTGGTGAAAAAGTTAGGTTTTTAACTTAGGAAAAATTTGTGGAAATTTCATGAAAATTGTTATGTGGTGAAATTGAATAATTGAATGATGGACCATTGGTATAGGTTGATAATGTGATTATATGATTAGTGTGTGTGTTAAAATGGAAGTGAAAACCTTGTAGAACCAACTTTTAGGTCGAACCATGAGTGGTTTGGAGGAAAAATGATGTAAATGATTTGATACATGATATAAAATGATGTTTAAATGGATGATGGTATAGTGTGTAAAGTGGAAAGAGAAGAAAGAATGTGTGATTCATGGTGTAATTGGTAAATTAACCTATAAAAGAGATTGAAGTAAAATGGTATGGGAAAATAGCCTTTGGCCTTA
This sequence comes from Gastrolobium villosum, assembly GCA_032173675.1. Classification (NCBI taxonomy): domain Eukaryota; kingdom Viridiplantae; phylum Streptophyta; class Magnoliopsida; order Fabales; family Fabaceae; genus Gastrolobium; species Gastrolobium villosum. The sequence goes on from JAVKPL010004458.1 coordinate 17,153, forward strand.
GTGATTTAATGATGATTAATTGTGGATGGTTTACATTGGAATTGTATTGATAATCATGTTGTGGATTATCTATGGATGAAGCGGGTAATTGAGCTTACGTTTGGAGCATGGGCTCGGTATTGAGGTAACCTTTGGAACTGGGGTTTAGCCCTTGTGTGCTCCACCACACCTAGTGGATGGTTGTGGTTGGATTATGTGGTTATGACATTGTGTGATTGTGTGCTTGTATGCATATTGCTTGATTTTTGTGAAAATTGTTTGGTCACTGGCCAGTTGACGTGTGTGGAGTTTGGACATCCGCTGGGTTCGTCCTTGTGAGAATGCCAGTCGGGTTTTGCCGTGGAGTCGACTCTGGGAGCGGCGCCAGGATGATCCAAACGGGGACGTCCGCCGGATAGGGCTCATGAGGAGTTCCGGTTGGGTATTGCCATGGAGTCTTCTCAACCATGGGAGAGGCGCCAGGACTGTCTCGGGAGTTATATGATGGAGTCCTTGAACATGAATCCATGAGTGGATGTTCTCGGGTTGTCTCCAGTTGATGGGTGATATTGTATTACATGCATATTATATGATGTTGTATTTGCACATTGAGTGAGCCATGGGGTGGAGAAACCTCCAGGGCCCTTGGTTTACTGAGATATATTTATATATCTCACCCCGTGTTGTGGGGCATCATTTCAGGTCAGGTTGAGCCTGGAAGAGTGGAGCATGAGGTGCATGTTGGAGGCACCATGTGATGAGCATTGGATAGGGACACATCTTGCATATGATGTATGCTTTAGACTTAGGTCATGAATCTATGCATGTTGAAAATGCCTTGCTTAGTAAGCTCATGAATACATGTTAGATCCTTCAATTTGATGTATATGTAGGACTTTAGTATATATTGTATATTTGAGTGAGCATGGGACTTGTCCATTGCCACATTCATTGTAATTGAAGCCTTGGTGAATATGTTGTAAAATGGACCATATTTGATGTAAAATGGCCATTATGTTAAAGACCTTGTACATGATACATAAATGAATGAAAATGCATGTTTGAAGGGCCTAGAGCCTAAATTATAGTATGTTTAAGTGTTGTGTGGAGTACTAAGAGGTTAGGGATGGATTACACAACCCTTCTTGGGCTTAAAATGCTGTAATCTGTCACTTTTACTGCATAGTAATCGATTACCCAAGCATGGTAATCGATTACCATGCAACAGGGGACGAAATTTGGCTACTGTCTTCACTGGTAATCGATTACTGAGGCTTGGTAATCGATTACCATGTGAGGTAATCGATTACCCAAGGTTGGTAATCGATTACCAGAACAGAGGAATTGAAAAATTGGCTACTGCCTCATTTTTGACAGGTGGTAATCGATTACCACCCACTGGTAATCGATTACCACAGTGTAAATTTTGAAAATTTAAGTTTTTCTAGACTAAAAGAAAGGGGTTTAACTTGAGGGGTAGAACTCCACTTGGTGCGTGGTTTGAAACCACGCGTAACTAATGTAAAGGGGTAGAACTTGGTAAGATATGAAACTAAGCTAATGGGTTTAAATGAGCTGAATGAAAAGAAAGAGTAGAGGTGTTGTTAAGCTGAATGCTTCCGCGTATTGCATTTACAGTTATGGTGTTGTTTTAATTGATTACGGAAAAGTTATTGTTATGAAAAGGAATATAAATAAAAGAAAAAGTTTGCCCGTAATTTAATTAACCCAATTACTGTGATTGTAACTGCGCTTAATATCATAATCAATGTTAACAATACCGGTACGTAACGGGCTGTTACACAATACAAGAAAAAAAAAGTAAATCAAGATTAAAAATAATTAAACGGATATTACAAAGAAAGATGCAAACATTTTGACAAAAGAAAAACCAAGTTTTTTTACAAGAACGACAACCTCTAAAGCTAATTAAAAGGAAACCATACGAATCCACGGGACAGAGCAATACTCTCCGAAAATCCCAGACAGCTTACTCCAAAGAAAAGTAACTGAACTAGAACAATACAAAAAATTAAGAGACAAGCTAGCCACAAGCTCTTAAACTAAGACCAAGAATGCAAAAACAGCGTACGTTATGTTTACTTAATCATTCCTAGACAAGACACTGCATCTACATAAAGGACATGTATTACGAATCGTGAGCCACTTTGTGATGCAATCCCGATGAAACACGTGTGAGCAAGGCAAGCCAATAGCTCTCGACCCAATCTCCGTGAGACAAATAGAACAATCTGTGATGGAAGAAGACTCTGCTTCAATCGTGACTTTTTCAAGATTTTGAAAAGATTCTTGTGTTGTGGACTGATCCAGCCCGGCCCGTTATGAAAGTAAACTGGCCTTTGAAGGCCGATGCATGTAAGGTGTAAAACAAAAATTTTACTGCGGAACATACATGCACTCATAGATTCATGCTTTAAGACAGCATGATGTTACCTTGTTTTGGCCTGATCAGTCAGGGAGATGAGATGTCAGGCTTGAAGGGTTCAAACCCTCTAATGGTGATCCACACCACCGTTCGTCTATGATGCAAGAACTCTTTCTTGAAAGCCACCAGATGAACACCACAATGAGGCTTGCTATGCGCACAAGTGGTGAGGGTGGAGGCTAGGTATCCTGTTTGGAAAGGTGTACTGAGCTACCCTACAGAATGGTGCATAGAGGAGGAGAGTTGGCTTGGTTTTCCAATGAAACCTAAGGTGAGGAACATGTCTATTTATGCGCACCCTTTGGAGAGGAGGAGGGAATTCATTCATTCAAAATGAAAAACAAACTTTTAAATTTCTTTGAAAGTTATGCATGAAACAGTGTGATAAGGTGGAGCTGTTGCAAAACAAACTTTGCCAACAACCTCCAATCTTATCCACATGAATTTAAATTCAAATTAATTTAAACTTAAATTCATAAACTATCATATAGTATATAGTTTTCATGCGCATAATTCAGCCCTATAAAGGGTCCAAATACATTGAGCAGTTGCATTCAAAATTTGAATCAACTTACCCACTGATTCCCTCAACCACCAAATCTGAATGGAGGTTTGTTTTAAGTGATAAGATAACACTCTTATCACTTAAAAGTGATGCACCAAACAGCCTAGGGAGAGCCTCCAAAGATGCTTCTTCATCCAAGGAATATGCTCCAATAAGATCCTGTCTTATCCTTTTGTTATGAAACAACTTTTCAAAACCAATTCAAATTCGAATTCAAACACTTGAATTCAAACGTTCAAACATTCAAATTCAAAATTCAAAATTCAAAATTTCAAATTTCAAATTCAAAATTCGAATTTCAAAATTCAAATTCAAATTCAAATTTTAAAATTCAAATTTCAAATTTCAAATTTCAAATTCAAAATTCGAATTTCGAAATTCAAATTCTAAATTCAAATTTCAAAATTCAAATTTCAAATTCAAAATTCGAAATTCAAATATTTGATTATTAATTTAACTAATTAAATTAATTAGTAATGGCTTGGACTATCCAAGCCCATTACTAAACTCCATGCACCACCCACCCATTTAGGTGGGCTTCCAAACAACTTCTTGGGCTAATAACATTATTAGGCCCAATACCTTTAAAGCTAGTCCATCATAACTACAAGGTGTTAGTGTGTGACCCATTAGGTCCAACTTAGCTACTGACATAACTGGGCTTGGGCCCAACAAGCCCACAACCCAATTAATGACAACACAGAGCACTAGCAATGCTTTGTTGCCCCAGAACTAGTCAGATTAATGACTTGATCATCCTATTGCACATATTTGGTTACCGTATGTATTTCCCTTCGTCTCGGTTATCTTCCCATTAACCTAGGGTAAGGAAATGTATCAACCCCTGCGGTTTTGGGTAAGCTTTATTCGAAATAGGGAATCTTCAATTTACTGACTCTAAAGGCAGATCATCTCATGATCTCTTTTACTATGCATAGATTCCCGAGTCCCTGTAAATGTCATCCCGATTTCTCCGGTTTACAGATAACCTAATCTCTCACAGAGATTTGACGAATTCCTTCAGCTTATTACCCTAGCCCTGTGCCCTTTAAGGACACGCCCAACAGTATACCTATGAGTCTCCATGTTTCAGGCAGACGAGGTATACAATCAAAACATGCCTTCAAGAACACAGTCTAGGTAATAACTTTTGGTCTAAGGAAAGACACACCCAAACATAAAGAGATTACTCTAATGACACTATCTGTGAGATTTCCTCATAGAGTCTCTTTTTGGGTCTGTTCAGTGCGAGCTATACTCTTATAGGTCCACCCACGACTTTAGCTAAGATATCTCCATATCTGCAGCTCATGAGGTCTTTACCTTGTATCCATATACAAGTAGATAAGTCGTACTAGTCTTTACTCGAGATCACTGATCCCCAAACTCAGTGTCTCTAGACTAGGAACATATAATTAGGAATAGACATGCAATATCCTTGAATCCTCATGATCGTGATCTCATCACAGATACTCAAGAGATACCTGTTCTATTCCAAGGGGTTTATCCAGTTCATTCATATAATATTAACAGTAATATCGAGACACAATATGAAACTGAATAAATAGTGCTTACATTTATTTGCGACAAATAAAGTTCTACATCTAGTGTCCTTTATTTAATCAAAAGATTGTCTCTAGGACACCCATATGCTAACAAGCTCCCACTTGGCCTAGAGCCAATCAGACCTAAGTCGTATGCCCAAAGCCTCATAATGACTATCATGTTTTCTCTGAGAAACAGCCTTTGTCAGAGAATCGGCCAGGTTATCGTCTGTGGGAACATAATCCATTTTTACATCATTCCTATCAATGATTTCTCTAATCAAATGATATCTGCGGAGCACGTGTTTAGATCTTTGATGAGACCTAGGTTCCTTTGACTGCGCGATGGCTCCAGTGTTGTCGCAAAGCAACTGTATGGGCTCATCCACGCTTGGAACCACCCTTAGTTCATTTATGAACTTCTTGATCCACACTGCCTCCTTAGCTGCTTCTGAAGCAGCTATGTATTCAGCCTCTGTCGTTGAGTCTGCTGTTGTCTCCTTTGCAGTCATCTTTGTCACTCTGAAAGCTGGCATCAGTGAATCCTTTCA
>JAVKPL010004459.1:0-22462 GCA_032173675.1 Gastrolobium villosum
ACCATGGAGCCATGTTAGAAACTCTTTGAAGCTTTGATTCTCCTGAGAGATAGAATCTCTATGTCTCTTGTCAAACTTTAGCTTCCGGTGTCTCTTCCAATTCTTATTAAAGAGTTTGATCACCTCTTTTCTCACTACCTTCTTCATTGTAGGATGACTCCTCCCTTGGGGTTTCTTCTCATATTTGCCATCATCCTCATTTAGAATCTTTGTCTTTCAATTCAGTCTTTTCTTCCTTCAGTGCTTCAGTCACTACCTTGTTACACAAGAAGATATCTCTTAAAGTTTTAGGAGACTCCTTCAACTCCACCTTCGTGGCACCATTTTCATCATCTGCTTTTCTAGAAACTTCAACCGCTACACTTTGCTTTTCCTTTAAGATTTCCAGACTAAAACAATCATCTTTGTGAGAAGACTGTTTTAAAGAATCAAAGACATTGATGGTAACGGTCTCATCATTCATCCTTAGTTCAAGCTTCCCGTTTTCAACATCAATCATTGCACGGGCTGTGGCTAGGAAAGGTCTACCCAATATGAGAGGCATTTCATTTTCTACCTCCATATCAAGCACAATAAAATCAGCCGGAAAGATGAACTTGTCAATTTTTACAAGGACATCTTCGACTATACCACTTGGCTTCCTTAAGGATCTATCAGCAAGCTGAAGAGAAACCAAAGTAGGCTTCAATTCAGTAATCCCCAAGGCTTTACAGACAGATAAGGGCATCAGATTAATGCTCGCCCCTAAATCACACAAAGCTTGGCCAATCTTTGTATCTCCAATTTCAATTTCAATGTTGAAGCTTCCAGGATCACGAAGTTTAGGAGGAAACTTCCTAGTGATAATAGCACTGCACTTCTCAGTAAGTGCAACTGTCTGACATTCTTGTAGTTTATGCTTCCTGGAGAGGAGATCTTTCATGAATTTTGCATAATTTGGCATATTAGCCAATGCTTCAGCAAACGGAATGTTCACATGCAACTTCTTGAAAATCTCAAGAAATCTGTCATAGCTTTTTGCTTTCAATTCTGGCTTCAACCTTCCAGGATAAGGTGCCATGTTCATAAGATACTCTTCACTAAGTTCAAAATTTTTTTTTGGAAGAGTAGATTGCTCATTCACATCATCAGCCGGTTTCAATATTTCAGGAGATTTTTCAGTTTCTTTTTCAGACTTCTCCTCCTGTTCAACCTTCTCTTCCTCTTCTATAGGTTTTGGTGGGGATGATACCACTTTCCCACTTCTAGTTATAACTGCCATACAATTTTCCTTGGGATTGGTAGTAGTATTACCAGGAAAGGTACCTGGAGCTCTATCAGATAACTGTTGGGCAAGTTGACCAACCTGATATTCCAGGTTCTTGATTGAAGCTTTAGTGTTCCTGGACTCAGCTCTACTTTCCTCAATGAAAGCATTGGTACTTTTTTGATTAGCCTTACTCTCTTCCATGAAAGCGTTAGTACTTTGTGCTAATGTTCCTACTAAACGCTCCAGGTCGGAAGGCTCTCTTTTTGGAATAGGTGGTGGCTTTAGATAGTTGTCAGATGTCATATCTAAACCAGTACCTTGATAACTCTTCCTTTGGTAACTATTACCGCCAGCAGAATTATTCTGATTCCTTGAGAAATTTTGCTGATTAGGGCGCTGATCATACCAAATGCCATTTACCTGCAACGGTTGAGCAGAATCTGAAGACATCAATGTAGAACAAGTATTGGTGTCATGATCTTCATGACAATATTCACAGTCAAGAACAACTGCATTTGTTTGAACTTTAGAAAGCTGCAACCTCTCAAACTTTGCATTCAGATTAGACATCTGTTGTGATAACAACTTTTGCTCTGCCAGCATTGCATTATTATCATTGAGTGGCACTACTTCCCTTTTTCCTGTCCTTGTAGATGTTTCATTCTCATTTTTAGCTAACTTGTCAATCAGATGATATGACTCTGAAGCTAGCTTATCACCCAAAGAACCGCCTGCTGCAGTATTAATAACCAGTTTCGTCTCCGGTAGACAACCATTGAAAAAGATTCTCACTTGGTCCCCTTGAGATAGGTTATAATGAGGAACCTTTCTCATGAGGGCCTTGAATCTATTCCAAGAAGCGCAGATGGTCTCTCCCATTTGTTGTTTGAAGGAGGTGATATCATTCACCATGTTGTTGTATTTCTCCATGGGGAAGAACTCTGCAAAGAATTTTTCGGACAAGTTTTCCCAAGAAATGATGCTATCAGCAGGTTGTCTTTCCACCCAATCAAGAGCTTTTCCCTTAACAGAAAAAGGAAAAAGTCTCAATCGTATTGCATCATCAGAAACATGTGGAGGCTTTGTAGAGTCACAGATTCGTAAAAATCTGTCAACGAATCTGTGAGGATCTTCATTGTCCTCTCCTCCATACTTTTCTCTCTCGGCCAACTGAATGATGTTGGACTTGAGCTCCCATTGATTGTTCCCAAGTTCTGGTGGAACAATTCCAGCATTGGGCCTGTTAAAGATAGGCGTGAGAATGGTGTTCATCCTAGGATCAGCATTCTGATTAGGAGCAGCCATCTCTAGGGTTTCAGCTACTGGAATGGGAGTTGTCTGTGCCCTTTTTCTTTCCTTCTCTCTTTGAGCAATTCGTTCGCTTCTCCTTAGAAAAGCACTGCTTTGCATACAACTTCAGAGAAAAGCTTAGTAGCACAGATTCAAAACAAAAATAAAATAAAATAAAAACAATTTAATCTTTAAAATCAAGATTAATTGATTTTAGAAAAACACTCCCCGGCAACGGCGCCAAAAACTTGACGTGAATCGGCAAGTGTACCGAATCGCGCAAGTAATAAAATGATAAGTAAAGTTCGTATCCACAGAGAGTGTGTCTAAATCAATTAAACTATTCTTTTTAAGATTAAATATTCCAAGAGGTTTTTGACACGAATGTCAGGATTGTGTGGGAATTTGATTTGTAAAATAAAAGACGTGTTTTTGTTCTTTTCGAATAATTAAGAATCCAACAAAACAAGGGTTTGAAAATTTATGAGAAAAACGCTGCAGTTAGAGAACACTCACCGATGATCCCCACCTTTTACTCTGGATTAAGTTAAATATTAATATATATATCGTGAAATTAGATAATTATCAGATAAAAGTATCAGTAGTTAATTCTCAATCCCTTGAAGAATTAACCCTTTAATCTCATATAGACCCCTAATTCCTTGAGGTGCCCTATATGAGATCAAGCATAAAGATCGATAATTAAAACATCTACAATATGAATCATGTCTATCCCTAGATCATGTTCATACCGTCGTTCTATTCCCTTTCTGGATTAAAGACCGCAGATCCCTCTTGTTGGCACTAATCCTCAGATTTATTATCACTTACTAGATTGATCGGATCTAATAATAACAATAACAATACGATCAGAATAGAACGAAATTCAAAAGATAAATATATCAATAAAAACTCAATCCATTGTATCAGGGGTTCACAAGGGTTCGTGATCCTAACCACAGCAAAGAGGTTCTAGCCAACCATTATCATGGCTAAAATCCAATATTCAAATGAAAACATACAACTACAAGAACTACAGAAAGGTAGAAGAAGAGATCCCTCTCCCAATCTCCAGAGCTTCCGCCTCCGAATGACCTAGAATTTTGTCCAGAATGAATAGTGTGTCTTTAGGGTTGCCTTGTGCCCTTTTTATACACCTCAGAATTCTCCTTTCCTCGCAACTGACAGCTGTCCATTTCAACCCTACGCTTGGAGCGCAGGATCTACGCTCCAAGCGTGGGGCTTCTGCCTGTTTTCTCCTTGTCTACGCTTCAAGCGTAGGGTTCTACGCTTGAAGCGTAGACTTACTGTCTTGGGTCTTTTCCTACGCTTCAAGCGTTGAATTGAATGCTTGAAGCGTGGAGCTTCTGTTTGATTTTCTTCCTGCTCCTTTATTTGACCTTGAAACGTATAACGGAAACCTTACAATTTATTACATAAACGTTATAACGGAAATATTAAAGTATGAATTTATTACAAAAACGTTTAACAGAAATATTAAAGTATGAATTTATTACAGAAACGTTTAACGGAAAGATTTAATTAAAATAAAATTGAATTCAAATTTCGAATTTAAAATCTGAATTCAACAGTTGCGCGATCCTCTGATGCTGCAAGCGCCATTCCCACGCTCGTAGCGTGGGCCTTTAGTTTCACTTTGTCCTTTTCAGCTCTAATTTGTGCATTTCTCCTATGAAATCAACATAAAATCAGTATATAACTTCAGATTAAGATATTTGACAAATTAACAGTGATTTTGCCCTTTTCTTGCATCAGATTAAGTAACATTCTTCCTCTTTTTATCTTACAATTCCTTATATGCTGATCGCATATCACCTTCTCGCGATTAGGTTGTCGCGACATTGACCCTAATTCAAAAGTACGATTCAGGGGAACATGCTCAACACAGGCTTTGGAACATGGGGTTAGAACTCCTATAGTAGGCCTTTTGTCCTTGTTTTCGAAGGACTTTGATCTTGGTAACACTCCCGATGGCGGACTAGATGAACCAGACCGTTCGAGGAATCTGACAAAATCCGCACATTTGCGATTCTCAGGCATACCCCAGCAAGACGGATGAAAAATAAAATGCACATAAAATAGGAGGTCAGAAGAACAGAACATACCTGAGATTTATACTTCGGAAGTTCGTAACAGGAAGTAGGACGTGTCACCACCGAAAATGCAGAGCAAAGTTTGAGAGACAAAGCAAGTTGTTTCTCCAGAAATGACCAAATGTTCTTCCCTCCAAAAGCAAAGGCTCAAATACGAAGAGTTTTTCTCAACGGGAAGACCAAAAGTTGCGAAACGTGTTAAACCACAAAACCAACTAGTGGGGACACATGGGTGGCAGGGAACGTTTTTACTCGTAAAACACCCACGATAGTCTTTAAACCCCCACGTAATCACTGCAGCATTTAATGCTCTTGATTGATTAGAAGTCTAATCCACCATTCTTAAGCGGTCGAAGGTCATGATGATACTAAAAAGCATCATTACCGCGACACACAATGGCATTCGAATCAGGAAACTACCGTGCCTCCTACACAAAGACATATAGCTCATGGCCTTGCCAAATGACAACACAGTAAGCTAGGGGGCATCTGATCCGGATATAATATAAGCCCACACCAGGGCCCAATAGCTTGTGAAGGCCCGAACCCATTAAAGGGTCCCGAACAAGGTACAAAGGGAAAGTACGGACGAGATGACCCTATCTGTAACATCCCGTATAATTAGTAAAATACCTAGGTACTATATGCTATAGGTACATGTGTAGAATTCGGATGTATGGTTTATGTGTAATGGCTTGTGAATTGTTTGATTTTTATTCCTTGGATAAGACTAAGGTAATTAATTAAATTAAATCATAGGAGGGTGTATATGTAGGCATATGAATTTATTAAAATCATGTGAGTAATGTGAGTATGTGTTAGAAGGCATTAGTGTTTGGATGTGGGCTAGTGTGTGGACTTGTTGCTTTTGGACTTGTGTGAATGGATCCTTTGTGTGTGTGTGGCCAATGGCCCAAGGATGGCTCTTGGATCAAGCCAATTCAGCCCAAAATTGTAACCATTCTTATTTCCCCTAAGCCTTGCCCATTTAGGGTGTCTTGTGCATCAAGAAACAACCACTTGGCTTCATGTTTTCCCTCTCTTTTATGCGCACAAGTAGATGGATTACACTTAGAAAAATCTGCCTAATTCCTTCATGTTTGACCGCCACCTCACCTTGATTATACGCACTTGATTTTAATTTTATTGCATGGTGGACACATGTGCAATTTAGCATGTTTTGGCTGCTGTAAACACTGCTGTATGCTCACTGTTTTGCTGCTGTATGCTCACTGTTTTGCTGCTGTATGTTCACTGTTTTGGCTGCTGTAAACACTGCTGTATGCTCACTGTTTTGCTGCTGTATGCTCACTGTTTTGCTGCTGTATGTTCACTGTTTTGGCTGCTGTAAGCCACTGCTGTATGCTCTCTGTTCTGCTGTAAATAGCCACTGTAAATGATTAGTTTTAATTGATTTAGGTGCGCTTAAGAAGTGAGAATATTTCGCTGCCGTTGGTAATATTTAAGGAAAGCTAAGGTAAGTGTCAGGCGATGAAGCCTAATGTGACTATTGACTACTGGTATAGAATTGTAACATGATGCTCCATATGCCGTAAAAATGTTATGTTCCATTATAATGAAAGGAAACTGCCAAAATGTGTCGTGATGACTATGAGGTAAGACGTTATGTGGCAGCATAACGCATATGAAAGGTATATAAGCATGCATCTTACATTATACCGCATTTTTACGCTTTGTGTGTGAAAGCATAGCATGACATACATATATCATGATCATATAGGCCTTGTTTTAGAATAGTTATGTACAGGACCATGTGTTTGAGCAAGCATCATATAGGCATCCCCAAGGTACCGGGGTATGGGACACTTGGCATCAGTCCGCATAGGCCCTCAGATGGAATCCACATGGAGCTCAGGTGCCAAGGGTATATTTGATTCCACTGGAAAGTGCGCGCACGACGGTGCTAAAAGCGCAAAGGAAAGGCGTTATATACGCAATATATGAATATGATAAAAAGGAAAAGGAACAAGGATATGTTGAAGTGACTGTTTCTAATTTTGTGCCTAGTTAATATTGTTATATTACTGGTTTTATTGCCACACTACTGGGATTATTCTCACCCCTTCGGGGCTGCTATTTTCCAAAATAGGAGGACGTAAAAGCACCTGAAGAAGTGATATTTTGCTGTTGAATGCTGATGCCTGGACTATCTCTGTTGCTGTTTGCTTAAATGGATGACTGTACTGATTATATTTTGACACTTTTGGATGACTGTAGTCCTTATCATCTTTATGTTAGTTGGAACTTTTGTGGACAATGACTATTTTGGAAAACCTTATTGAAAGGAATTTAAGTGTTGAAAAATTTTTATACGGATTTGTATACTGCTTTATTAGCTCATGTGACGTTAACGACTCTAATTCCGCTTAGCAAACGACTCTCTTGGATGCATACAAGGGAGGGCGTTACACTAATTGGTATCAGAGCAGTTTGGTCCATGGAATTGCTTGTGTTTGATTGAATTGACTGCTGTTTGTGTTTATCTACTGATTGACTGTTTAAATGTGCTATAGTTAAGTAAATATTAGTTAGGGTAGTTAGATTGTTAGGACTGTTCTGTGATAAGACACGGATGCATAGCTAACTTGTCCGAATTGAACTCGAGTACCTACTTGAGACTACTGCCATGGATAACTTGCGGTGAGCCTGATCAACTCATTTCCTGATATTGTGAGTGCAGAATCATGGCAGGTGGTCGAGGTTCAACTCGGGGAAGGACTGGCGATGCAGAAGAAGACCTTATCACCACTATTGGAGGACTGGCAACGTTCATCCAGAATATGAGCCAAGAGTGGCGCGACCATAGACAACAGAATCAGAACCAACCCCCACTGCATGAAAATGCAGAAGAAATTGCCCGTCGGAGGTTGAAAGACTTCCGCAACTTCCAGCCACCCACCTTTGAGGGTGAGGACAACCCCGAGGCTGCAGCAAAGTGGCTGCAGATGATTGAGCATATCTTCGAACGCATGGCATGCCCGGAAGCGCAGAAGACTGATTACGCGTCGTATCAGCTGGTGGGAGAAGCGTTAACATGGTGGACTGGCGCGAGGGCTCTGCTGAGAGCTCAGGATGTGGAGCTGACGTGGGCCGTGTTCAGACAAGTATTTCTGGATAAGTATTTTCCTAAGGCAATGCGAAGGATGAAGCACACTGAACTGCTGTCTCTCAGGCAGGATAACATGACGGTGAATGAGTATATCGCAAAGTTCGGGCAGCTGATCGAGTACGCCAACTTCGACCGGAACATCTATGATGAAGAATGGCAGGTGGAGAAGTTCGAGAGCGGATTGCATCCGGAAATTCGCAAGCTCATTCTGACGACGGCTAATCGTACACTTCCGGAACTCATCAACCAGAGTCGTCAGGCCGAAGGAATCATTAACGAGGCCAAGAACTTGAACAAGCCACCAACACAATTCCACGGAGGAAACCGAGCGGGCAGATTCTTCAGGACGGCACCTGGTAGGGGTCGAGGCAGAGGTACGCCGTTGCAGGCGCGGTCTGGAAATTTTAAGAGGAACTTTACGGTGGGCCAATCGTCGACGGGACGTCAGGGTGCGACTGCTTGCGCTACGTGTGGAAAGAATCACTTTGGAGTCTGTCGCAAGAACAACAATGCATGCTTCAGATGCGGCCAGCAAGGTCACTTTGCTTACAAATGCCCCCAGAACGCTGATCAACAGCCTCCACAAGCTCGGGTATTCACATTGGATGCAAATGAAGCGCAGAAGTTTCCCAACCTGATCAAAGGTAATGTCACTCTGAATGGTCACCCAATTTCTGTTATCTTTGATTCCGGAGCGTCTGGCTCTTTTATGGCAAAGCATACTGCCTTGAGAATAGGCATCACCCCAACCCCGTTACCTTACGAGTTACACATCAGCACTCCCACTGGTGGATCGTGCACAGCTTCGGAGATCTGCAGAGGTGTTACCTTGCAGTATGAAGGGAACACGTATACAGTTAACTTGGTGGTCCTGCCGGTATTCAACTTCGATGTGATTATCGGTATGGACTGGTTGACGGAAAACGGGATAACTCTGGATTGTCGAGCGGGGAAAGTCATTGTTCCTGCAAAGGATGGTAATTTTCAACCTTTCTCTTTCATTTCCTTATTACAAGTTAGAAAAGAGCTCCGCAAGGGAGCAGCAGGGTATCTTTTGTCGATCGAGGCTGAGACCTCGATTGACAATCAAATTCAGGATGTGCCGGTAGTTAGAGAATTCGAGGAGGTATTCCCGGATGAAATACCTCGATTGCCTCCTCATAGGGAAATAGAATTTTCGATCGAACTTGTTCCTGGAGTCGGACCAATCTCTATTGCCCCGTATCGTATGGCACCTTTGGAACTGCGCGAGTTAAAGAAGCAGATAGAAGAGCTTTTGGCAAAGGAATTTATCCGACCGAGTACTTCTCCATGGGGTGCTCCAGCTATCTTGATTAAGAAGAAAGATGGAAGCTTACGTCTGTGTGTAGATTACCGCCAGCTGAACAAGGTCACGGTGAAGAATAAGTATCCGCTACCGAGGATCGACGACTTGATGGACCAGCTGAGAGGAGCCAGAGTCTTCTCCAAGATAGATTTACGATCGGGATACCATCAGATCCGGGTCAAACCGGAGGATATTCCGAAAACCGCTTTTAGGACTCGTTATGGGCACTATGAATATCAGGTAATCCCATTCGGACTTACGAATGCTCCAGCGGTATTCATGGACTACATGAACCGCATTTTCCGCCCGTTTCTTGATCAGTTCGTTATTGTGTTTATCGACGATATCCTGATTTACTCAGCTAATGAAGAGCTGCACGCGGAACATCTGAGGATTATCTTGCAAGTCTTGAAGGAGAAGCAACTGTACGCGAAATGGTCGAAGTGCGAGTTTTGGCTTAAAGAGGTCCAGTTTCTGGGCCACGTTATTTCATCAGAAGGTATCGCGGTGGATCCCAGCAAAGTCGAAGCTGTCATGAATTGGGAGCGACCCAAGACTGTCACCGAAGTAAGAAGTTTCTTAGGTCTGGCTGGATACTATCGAAGGTTCATCCAGAATTTCTCTCAGATAGTGCAACCTCTCACCCGTCTCACTCGGAAGGACAAGCCGTTTGAGTGGACTGAAGCCTGTGAAGAATGTTTCTTGGAGCTAAAGAGCAGATTGACGAGTGCTCCCGTACTCACGATTCCAGATCCTACTCGAAAGTTCGAAGTTTACTGCGATGCGTCGCTGAAAGGACTTGGATGCGTGTTGATGCAGGATCGTATGGCGGTAGCTTATGCATCTCGACAACTGAAGCCTCACGAAGAAAATTATCCTACGCACGATTTGGAGTTAGCAGCTATCGTGTTCGCACTTAAAATCTGGAGGCACCACTTGTATGGTTCGCAGTTTGACGTGTTCAGCGATCATAAGAGTTTGAAGTACTTGTTCGACCAGAAGGAGCTGAATATGCGACAACGACGGTGGATGGAATTTCTGAAGGACTACGATTTTGAACTTAAGTACCACCCGGGAAAGGCAAACGTGGTAGCTGACGCTCTGAGCAGGAAGACACTACACACTGCAACTCTGATGATGGAAGAATTGAAGTTGTTTGAGGCCTTTCGAGACTTGAACTTATCGGTAGACGAGAGAGGAAGTAGCATAAGACTGGGAAATATAAAGGTGGAGAATGAATTGATCAGTAGAATTAAGGAGGCTCAGAAAGATGAAGAGTTAGTCCGTGATTTGGTTGGTAACCAAGATGTTGTAAAAGATGAATTTGATGTTTGGAGATTTCAAGGACGGCTGGTTGTGCCGAATGAAGTGTTGAAGCAAGAAGTTTTACAGGAGGCTCATAAGGGAAAGTACGCAGTTCATCCTGGATCCACGAAGATGTACCACGATTTGAAGACCTCGTTTTGGTGGCCGGGTATGAAGCGTGATATTGCGGAGTATGTATCCCGGTGCTTAACTTGTCAGAAGGTGAAGTACGAACATCAGAAACCGTCGGGACTTCTTCAACCTTTGGAGATCCCCGAATGGAAGTGGGACAGCATTTCGATGGATTTTGTAGTTGGACTTCCTCGGACGCGAGAAGGATATGATTCTATCTGGGTGATTGTCGATCGTTTAACGAAGTCAGCTCATTTCCTGCGTGTTAGAACCACATATGATACAGAGAGGCTTGCTAGAATTTATCTGCAGGAGATTGTAAAGCTGCACGGAGTTCCTACGAGTATTGTCAGTGATCGTGATCCCAAGTTTACATCTAAGTTTTAGGAATCCTTTCAAAGAGCATTAGGGACCCAACTGAGGTTGAGTACTGCTTATCATCCGCAGACCGATGGACAGACGGAACGCACCATTCAAGCCTTAGAGGACATGTTGCGAGCATGTGTTTTGGAGTTAGGAGGCAGCTGGGATAGTTATCTTTCGTTGATTGAGTTCGCTTACAACAACAGTTACCACTCCAGCATTCAGATGGCACCATATGAAGCTTTGTATGGGAGGAAATGCAGATCCCCTTTATGTTGGACTGAAGTAGGAGAGCGAAGTATGTTAGGACCTGATCTAATTCAAGAAACATCCGAACAAGTAAAGAAGATTCGGGAGAATATGCAGCGGGCTCAGGCCAGACAGAAGAGTTATTACGACAAGCGTCATAAGCCTCTATCTTTCGAAGTCGGAGACCATGTATTTTTGAGAATCACTCCTACATCGGGACTCGGAAGGAGAATGGGAGTAAAGAAGTTAAGTCCACGGTACTTAGGACCGTATCTGATTATGGACCGGATTGGAGAGTCTGCATACCGGTTGGCTTTACCACCCAATCTGTCAGGAATCCACAATGTATTTCATGTGTCTCAGCTACGGAGGTATCTCTCTGATCCATCTCACGTGTTACATCCAGAAGAAGTGGAACTAAAGGAAGCTCTGACTTATCAAGTGCAACCATTCCAAATTCTTGAAAGATCCGTCAAGCGACTCCGTTCTAAAGAGATTCCGTTGGTGAAAGTATTATGGAACAACAGATCGGCAGCTGAAGCCACTTGGGAGCGCGAGGAAGACGTTCAGAAACGCTATCCAGAACTGTTTAGCTCTTAAGTAAGTTTATTTTGCGGACAAAATTCCTATTTGGTGGGGAGAGTGTAACATCCCGTATAATTAGTAAAATACCTAGGTACTATATGCTATAGGTACATGTGTAGAATTCGGATGTATGGTTTATGTGTAATGGCTTGTGAATTGTTTGATTTTTATTCCTTGGATAAGACTAAGGTAATTAATTAAATTAAATCATAGGAGGGTGTATATGTAGGCATATGAATTTATTAAAATCATGTGAGTAATGTGAGTATGTGTTAGAAGGCATTAGTGTTTGGATGTGGGCTAGTGTGTGGACTTGTTGCTTTTGGACTTGTGTGAATGGATCCTTTGTGTGTGTGTGGCCAATGGCCCAAGGATGGCTCTTGGATCAAGCCAATTCAGCCCAAAATTGTAACCATTCTTATTTCCCCTAAGCCTTGCCCATTTAGGGTGTCTTGTGCATCAAGAAACAACCACTTGGCTTCATGTTTTCCCTCTCTTTTATGCGCACAAGTAGATGGATTACACTTAGAAAAATCTGCCTAATTCCTTCATGTTTGACCGCCACCTCACCTTGATTATACGCACTTGATTTTAATTTTATTGCATGGTGGACACATGTGCAATTTAGCATGTTTTGGCTGCTGTAAACACTGCTGTATGCTCACTGTTTTGCTGCTGTATGCTCACTGTTTTGCTGCTGTATGTTCACTGTTTTGGCTGCTGTAAACACTGCTGTATGCTCACTGTTTTGCTGCTGTATGCTCACTGTTTTGCTGCTGTATGTTCACTGTTTTGGCTGCTGTAAGCCACTGCTGTATGCTCTCTGTTCTGCTGTAAATAGCCACTGTAAATGATTAGTTTTAATTGATTTAGGTGCGCTTAAGAAGTGAGAATATTTCGCTGCCGTTGGTAATATTTAAGGAAAGCTAAGGTAAGTGTCAGGCGATGATGCCTAATGTAACTGTTGACTACTGGTATAGAATTGTAACATGATGCTCCATATGCCGTAAAAATGTTATGTTCCATTATCATGAAAGGAAACTGCCAAAATGTGTCGTGATGACTATGAGGTAAGACGTTATGTGGCAGCATAACGCATATGAAAGGTATATAAGCATGCATCTTACATTATACCGCATTTTTACGCTTTGTGTGTGAAAGCATAGCATGACATACATATATCATGATCATATAGGCCTTGTTTTAGAATAGTTATGTACAGGACCATGTGTTTGAGCAAGCATCATATAGGCATCCCCAAGGTACCGGGGTATGGGACACTTGGCATCAGTCCGCATAGGCCCTCAGATGGAATCCACATGGAGCTCAGGTGCCAAGGGTATATTTGATTCCACTGGGAAGTGCGCGCACGACGGTGCTAAAAGCGCAAAGGAAAGGCGTTATATACGCAATATATGAATATGATAAAAAGGAAAAGGAACAAGGATATGTTGAAGTGACTGTTTCTAATTTTGTGCCTAGTTAATATTGTTATATTACTGGTTTTATTGCCACACTACTGGGATTATTCTCACCCCTTCGGGGCTGCTATTTTCCAAAATGGCAGGAGGACGTAAAAGCACCTGAAGAAGTGATATTTTGCTGTTGAATGCTGATGCCTGGACTATCTCTGTTGCTGTTTGCTTAAATGGATAACTGTAATGATAAATATTTTGGTACTTTTGGATGACTGTAGTCCTTATCATCTTTATGTTAACTTGAACTTTTGTGGACAATGACTATTTTGGAAAACCTTATGAAAGAATTTAAGTGTTGAAAAATTTTTATACGGATTTGTATACTGCTTTATTAGCTCATGTGACGTTAACGACTCTAATTCCGCTTAGCAAACGACTCTCTTGGATGCATACAAGGGAGGGCGTTACACTATCGCGGCCCAACAGCGCGATGACCACATCGCGGCCCAATAACGCGATGACCCTATCGCGGAGTTCTACATGGATTGAACCCATCGCGCCATACAAGGCACGATGACATCATCACGGCACATAAGACGTACTTACCCTACACGCAACGGGATACCTTCTACAGACAATAAACATAAGGGCTAAGGTAGCACCACCGCGCCCTCATACCAGTAAGCAATGGACAGCTCCTGTTCGCCGTAACTCTACTACTAGACACCATGGCGGCAAGCTCCTCAACATTAAAACCATGACAGCTACACTACGTTGGCACCAAGGAACCTTTTCCTTCACCATGAAGCAAGGCATCCTCCAGAGCATACGACTCAGCTACTATATAAACACATTATGTACCACCAAGGTACGATGATCCTTTACTTTCACAACATAAACACATGCCTCTGATATTGACTTAAGCATCGGAGTGTCTTCGCAGGTACCCCCCCATCTGGTACAACGTGAAAGACGAAGGACCAAGAGCACAAAGCTCAACCCAACAGTAGATATCAGGCCCAGTACAGAAGCAATCCAGGAGTCTCAACCGTGTGTGATTTAAGCTTAATACGTATTGGGGTATCCTTACCGTATTAGGTCTGATCAGATTCAAATACTGATATTTATACAAATCATACTAATGATTATGAAATTCTATTTACAAGGTGCAATGATGTGTTCATTTGCAAATATTCACATGTTTGATGTCATTATTTTGTTATATAATAACATTGAGATTATTAATTAATCTTAAGATATGATTTATATATTTATGTTGAATTAATATGCTGGTTTAGATTATTCTTTCTTCTTTGATTTATTGCTTGATACTTTTCTAAACTTGAGAAATATTCAAAGGTTAGAGATTAGAAATAAAAAATTGGCGTCGATAGGTTTGGGTAGAACCCACAAAGATTTAGGTATGTCTTAGTTCTTATCTGCTGCATTAGAATCTCAGTATAAATCTCATTCTTGTATTTAAAATAAGAATTAAGAAGTAATATGATATCCTCTATGCTAGCCATTTATAGGGGATGTTACACGTACAAAGAATATTGAATGTGACGGTAGTGTTTAATTAAATTAGCCGTTTGATTACCAAGAAAAAAGTTAGCCGTTTAGTTTTCAATACATGATAATTAGAGCCTATTAATTTGAAAAATTTTGATTATGATAAAATTAGTTTTTTTGATATATCAATTGGTTCATCCATTATTCGATTGATTTAAGTTAAGAAAATTGTGCTTAAATTAATCCTTCCCGAACGCTTGCAGTCCATGCAATGTCATTAAAGGCATGTTCGCATGGATTCTTTTTCAAAAAGTTGTATTTTAGATAAAAAAAAATATTTGTATTATATATGTATAAATGCAGCTTTAGAAAAAAGATTAAAATCATTCTTTTGAAATCAAAATTCTTGAAATTTTTTTAAAATATTACTTCAAATTAAAAATGCTTTTAATTATTAATAAAAATCTAGAATTATTCTGGCTTTTCAAATTACTTTTTAAAAATAATGTATACTTTTTTCAAACACATATAAACATGCTTTGTAATAAGGGTGTAAATAGATCAAATTGCCTATATATTAAACCTTACCAAGTTTAAGTAATAAAATATAAGGAATAAAGTATCTAATATGTAACCAGTCGAGTGAATCTACTTTTCATGCTATTCAGGACCGTCCTCAGTCTAAGGAAATCTGGTATATGGCAGTGCGACAAGACAGATGGCAAGAATTCTTCAATCCAAAATTGCTTGATTGGTTCAACATAAATTTAGAAAGTAACAAAGATTAGAGCTTGGAATCAGATTGGCCCTTTTTATTTGGGATTCTTGCCTGGAGTATTTGGAGGGACAGAAACAAATGGATCTTCGAAGGAAAATACCAGAATGTGTTCTCAACTTTTCGTTCAGCTTTGGGGTTCCGTGATAGTGTTGTTCTAGCAGCATCTACCTTTCATGTAGCGGGACTTCAACCAAGAGATCGAATGGAGAGCATGATTGCTTGGTCTTGTCCCCCTGTAACTAGGTCAAGCTAAATGTTGATGGGGCCAAAGCTGGTAACAGGTCCGGGTGTGGTGGTGTCATACGTGACCCTTCAGGAGCTTGGATTTCCGATTTTTATAAAAACTTAGGATCTGGTACTGTCTTGCATGATAAATTGTGGGCCTGTTTGGTGGGTTTGCAGTTGTCTTGGGATAAAGGATTTAGACAAGTGTGGTTGGAAGGAGATTCCCTATTAGCCCAGCATATTATAATGAATGGGTGTCATCTTGATCATCCTGCAGCAAACTTGGTGTAGCGTATTAGAAACATGTTACAACGTTGCTGGTGTGTTTGTATGTCTCACATCCATCGCGAAGGGAATAGAGTGGCAGACTTTCTAGCCTCTTACTCATATGGCTTCTCCTGGGTAGTGCAAGTTTTTCATGTTCCTCTTCCTAGTTGTATAATGACACTATTGGTGTCCGTTGGGCTAGGCTATGTGCTTAGTTTTTTGTTTTGTTTTGTTTTAGTTTCCTATTGTCTCCAAAAAAAAGTATTTTTTCTAATATTCAATGAAACAACGTCGTTTTGGGTTGAACGATTAAAAAATTAGAATAATGAGACGATTATTGTAACACCCACTCTTGTATGCATCCAAGAGGGTTGTTTGCTAAATCGTATTAGAGTTGCAGCGATACGGAACTCATAAATCTTAAAACTTTATCAAATATTTAATTTGGAGACTTGAAAAAAAGTCCACATTTGATTCTCATAAAACAATTTGAGAAAAATGAAACCGTTTATCGAACATAGAAGATTTCAATGATAAAACCCTTTGCTGAATTTTCTATACTTTGCAGAAAACCTTGCTGTCTTATAAAATCTGTATAAAATCGAATTCGGATGCGATAAAAAATATTCCAAGCTTCTGAAAAACTAGACATCCGGGGCATCGCATACATATAAATTATGCGCGATTCGGAGGTGAATAGCCCCACGGAACAGGACACGTAAAACGCTTGTGAATCCTGTCCGTTTTCTGGAAAATAGGCTGTAAGGCGAAGCTTACTAAAATTCGTACAAATTTCGTATAAAAATGAAACCTGCACAGTTTGAAAGTACATTCCCGGGGCTTCGCGTGCATATAAAATAATAGTAAATCGGAGTTCGTGTGCCCCTTGAAACATGACCCGTAAGGTACCGGTAAAACTGTTAAAATTCAGCACTTAATAAAACGTTCAAAAATTCTTTTCACAAAACATTTCCAAAACAGCCGCTGTTCACAAAAGACTTAACAAGGTTTAAGTAGAAAGTTCAACAATCATCCAAGTTCTCGACATACACATGAATACACAGTCATCCAGCAATTAAACAGCAACAGCCAAAGTTCAATCAGCATTAATCAACAACAGGCGTCCATATACTCACGTCTTCAAGTGTGCTTTCCTTTTTCCTGCCATTTTAGGAAAATAGCAGCCCCAAAGGGGTGAGAATAATCCCAGTAGTGTGGCAACAAAACCAATAACATAACAGTATTAACTAGGCACAAAATCATAAACAGTCACTTCAACATATCCTTGTTCCTTTTCCTTTTTCCTTTTCATCATATATATATATATATATTGCGTATATAACGCCTTTCCTTTGCGCTTTTAGCACCGTCGTGCGCGCACTTCACAGTGGACATCCCATACATGGCACCTGAGCTCGGTGGATTCCAACTGTGGGCCTATGCGGACTGATGCCAAGTGTCCCATACCCTGGTACCTTAGGGATGCCTATATGATGCTTGCTCAAACACATGGTCCTGTACATAACTATTCTAAAGTGCAAGGCTATATGATCTTGAGACATGCATGCCATGCTATGCTTTCACACACAAAGCGTAAAAATAAATGCGGTATGATGTAAGGTGCATGCTTATATACTTTTCATATACGTTATGCTGCCACATAACAACTTTACCTCATAATCATATTGAAAGTAAACTGGCCTTTGAAGGCCGATGCATGTAAGGTGTAAAACAAAAATTTTACTGCGGAACATACATGCACTCATAGATTCATGCTTTAAGACAGCATGATGTTACCTTGTTTTGGCCTGATCAGTCAGGGAGATGAGATGTCAGGCTTGAAGGGTTCAAACCCTCTAATGGTGATCCACACCACCGTTCGTCTATGATGCAAGAACTCTTTCTTGAAAGCCACCAGATGAACACCACAATGAGGCTTGCTATGCGCACAAGTGGTGAGGGTGGAGGCTAGGTATCCTGTTTGGAAAGGTGTACTGAGCTACCCTACAGAATGGTGCATAGAGGAGGAGAGTTGGCTTGGTTTTCCAATGAAACCTAAGGTGAGGAACATGTCTATTTATGCGCACCCTTTGGAGAGGAGGAGGGAATTCATTCATTCAAAATGAAAAACAAACTTTCAAATTTCTTTGAAAGTTATGCATGAAACAGTGTGATAAGGTGGAGCTGTTGCAAAACAAACTTTGCCAACAACCTCCAATCTTATCCACATGAATTTAAATTCAAATTAATTTAAACTTAAATTCATAAACTATCATATAGTATATAGTTTTCATGCGCATAATTCAGCCCTATAAAGGGTCCAAATACATTGAGCAGTTGCATTCAAAATTTGAATCAACTTACCCACTGATTCCCTCAACCACCAAATCTGAATGGAGGTTTGTTTTAAGTGATAAGATAACACTCTTATCACTTAAAAGTGATGCACCAAACAGCCTAGGGAGAGCCTCCAAAGATGCTTCTTCATCCAAGGAATATGCTCCAATAAGATCCTGTCTTATCCTTTTGTTATGAAACAACTTTTCAAAACCAATTCAAATTCGAATTCAAACACTTGAATTCAAACGTTCAAATTCAAATTCAAAATTCAAAATTCAAAATTTCAAATTTCAAATTCAAAATTCGAATTTCAAAATTCAAATTCAAATTCAAATTTCAAAATTCAAATTTCAAATTTCAAATTTCAAAATTCGAATTTCAAATTCAAATTCAAATTCAAATTTCAAAATTCAAATTTCAAATTCAAAATTCGAAATTCAAATATTTGATTATTAATTTAACTAATTAAATTAATTAGTAATGGCTTGGACTATCCAAGCCCATTACTAAACTCCATGCACCACCCACCCATTTAGGTGGGCTTCCAAACAACTTCTTGGGCTAATAACATTATTAGGCCCAATACCTTTAAAGCTAGTCCATCATAACTACAAGGTGTTAGTGTGTGACCCATTAGGTCCAACTTAGCTACTGACATAACTGGGCTTGGGCCCAACAAGCCCACAACCCAATTAATGACAACACAGAGCACTAGCAATGCTTTGTTGCCCCAGAACTAGTCAGATTAATGACTTGATCATCCTATTGCACATATTTGGTTACCGTATGTATTTCCCTTCGTCTCGGTTATCTTCCCATTAACCTAGGGTAAGGAAATGTATCAACCCCTGCGGTTTTGGGTAAGCTTTATTCGAAATAGGGAATCTTCAATTTACTGACTCTAAAGGCAGATCATCTCATGATCTCTTTTACTATGCATAGATTCCCGAGTCCCTGTAAATGTCATCCCGATTTCTCCGGTTTACAGATAACCTAATCTCTCACAGAGATTTGACGAATTCCTTCAGCTTATTACCCTAGCCCTGTGCCCTTTAAGGACACGCCCAACAGTATACCTATGAGTCTCCATGTTTCAGGCAGACGAGGTATACAATCAAAACATGCCTTCAAGAACACAGTCTAGGTAATAACTTTTGGTCTAAGGAAAGACACACCCAAACATAAAGAGATTACTCTAATGACACTATCTGTGAGATTTCCTCATAGAGTCTCTTTTTGGGTCTGTTCAGTGCGAGCTATACTCTTATAGGTCCACCCACGACTTTAGCTAAGATATCTCCATATCTGCAGCTCATGAGGTCTTTACCTTGTATCCATATACAAGTAGATAAGTCGTACTAGTCTTTACTCGAGATCACTGATCCCCAAACTCAGTGTCTCTAGACTAGGAACATATAATTAGGAATAGACATGCAATATCCTTGAATCCTCATGATCGTGATCTCATCACAGATACTCAAGAGATACCTGTTCTATTCCAAGGGGTTTATCCAGTTCATTCATATAATATTAACAGTAATATCGAGACACAATATGAAACTGAATAAATAGTGCTTACATTTATTTGCGACAAATAAAGTTCTACATCTAGTGTCCTTTATTTAATCAAAAGATTGTCTCTAGGACACCCATATGCTAACAAGCTCCCACTTGGCCTAGAGCCAATCAGACCTAAGTCGTATGCCCAAAGCCTCATAATGACTATCATGTTTTCTCTGAGAAACAGCCTTTGTCAGAGAATCGGCCAGGTTATCGTCTGTGGGAACATAATCCATTTTTACATCATTCCTATCAATGATTTCTCTAATCAAATGATATCTGCGGAGCACGTGTTTAGATCTTTGATGAGACCTAGGTTCCTTTGACTGCGCGATGGCTCCAGTGTTGTCGCAAAGCAACTGTATGGGCTCATCCACGCTTGGAACCACCCTTAGTTCATTTATGAACTTCTTGATCCACACTGCCTCCTTAGCTGCTTCTGAAGCAGCTATGTATTCAGCCTCTGTCGTTGAGTCTGCTGTTGTCTCCTGCTTGGAACTTTTCCAAGACACTGCCCCACCATTTAAGGTGAATACGAATCCTGACTGTGACTTGCAGTCATCTTTGTCACTCTGAAAGCTGGCATCAGTGAATCCTTTCACTGTTAACTCATTAACCCCACCATAGACCAGAAACGCATCCTTAGTTCTTCTTAAGTATTTAAGGATGGTTTTGACTGCCGTCCAGTGACCCTCTCCAGGGTCTGACTGGTATCTGCTCGTAATGCTTAAAGCATATGAGACATCTGGTCTCGTACATATCATGGCATACATGATGGATCCAATAGCCGAAGCGTATGGAATTCCACTCATGCGATCCTTCTCAGGCTGTGACTTAGGACACATAGCCCTTGATAGGTGTACCCCATGACTGACAGGAAGAAAACCCCTTTTCGACCCTTCCATGCTAAACCTCTTTAGCATCTTGTCAACGTACGTGGATTGAGATAAACCCAGCAGCCTCTTGGATCTATCTCTATAGATCTTTATACCGAGTATAAAGGCTGCCTCTCCCAAATCCTTCATGGTAAAGTTTTCTGAAAGCCACTCTTTCGTTATTTTTAATGTGGGGATGTCATTTCCTATTAGCAATATGTCATCTACATAAAGCACTAGGAAGACGACATTACTCCCACTTACCTTTCTGTAAACACAAGGTTCATCCTCGTTCTTGATAAAACCGTTACTCTTAACGACTTCATCAAAACGTATATTCCAACTCCTTGATGCTTGCTTTAGCCCATATATTGACCTTTGTAGTTTGCATACCATATGCACCTGATCTTTGTTTTCAAAGCCTTCAGGTTGTGTCATGTACACTTCCTCCTTCAAGAACCCATTCAAGAAGGCGGTCTTGACATCCATTTGCCAAATTTCATAGTCGTGGTATGCTGCTATTGCAAGCATGATCCTAATAGATTTGATCATGGCAACTGGTGAAAAAGTTTCATCATAGTCAACTCCTTGTCTTTGACGATACCCTTTCGCCACCAACCTAGCTTTGTAGGTCTGAACGTTGCCATCTGCATCAGTCTTTCTTTTAAAGACCCATTTATTACCAATAGGAACTATTCCTTGTGGTTTAGGAACCAAGGTCCATACCTTGTTCTGATACATCGAATCCATTTCAGATTCCATGGCTTCAAGCCATTTTGAGGAGTCAACATCTTTGACCGCCTCCTCGTAGTTACTTGGTTCATCATCCTCAACAGTTTGCTGATTCTCAATCACAAACCCGTACCTTTCAGGTGGATGGATGACCCTCGTAGGTCTACGGAGTTGTGTGTTTACTTCTCCATTGGAGAACGTCGCCTGCGGAGCAGACTCGGGTTCCTCAATCTGTTCTTGTGGATCTTGCACTTCTTCAAGATCAATCTTACTCCCACTGCCTCCTTGAGAGATCAAATCCTTCTCAAGGAACTCAGCATTCTTTGAAACAAACACTTTGTGTTCTTCCATGGAGTAGAAGTAGTATCCCTTAGTACCTTTAGGATACCCCACAAATAGACATTTAGTACTCTTAGCACTAAGCTTGTCTGATGTCAACGCTTTGACATAAGCTGGCGATCCCCATACCCTGAGGTAACTCAGGTTGGGTCTCTACCACTCCATATCTCATATGGTGTGGTCTGAACAGATTTAGACGGTACCCTATTTAGAAGGTATGCCGCTGTGTCTAAGGCATATCCCCAAAACGATTTTGGAAGTTGAGTCTCACTCATCATAGACCTAACCATGTCTAACAAGGTCCTGTTTCTCCTTTCGGAGACACCGTTTTGGTGTGGTGTGTAAGGAGCGGTAAATTGTAGAGAATTCCATTTTCTCTCAGATAACCCTGAAACTCGTGGCTCAAATATTCACCACCACGATCTGATCGTAATGTCTTAATCATCTTGCCACGCTGTTTCTCCACCTCATTCCTAAACTCTTTGAACTTTTCAAAAGCTTCAGATTTATATCTCATTAGGTATATATACCCAAATCTTGATTTGTCATCTGTAAAGGTAATGAAATAAGAATATCCACCTCTAGCCTCAATAGACATTGGGCCACATACATCAGTATGAATGAGTTCTAATAACTCACTAGCCCTATGACTAGCCCTTTGGGCTTTTGTTG
>JAVKPL010004460.1:0-22161 GCA_032173675.1 Gastrolobium villosum
AATTCTAGATTTTGACGTCAAATTTTTTAATTTGATACCAATATCAAAAAATTTTATTTTATATATATATATATATATATATATATATATATATATATATAACACTTAAAACATATTTATTCAAGAATATCGTTTTACCACAATGTAACAATAATAAATCTTATATCAATATGTTTATAGGTATCTATTCTACGTAAATGTTATAAAAATTTTACCTCAATTATTTATCCTATAATATAAAGGGTTTATCATATTTCTTACGTGATTTTGAGGGTGTGATGATTAATAATTGATATTTTAAGAATCACTTTGAATTTGAGAAAGTTTATATAACAATAAATAAATAAAATTATTAAAATATTACTCATTAATTTTCACAATCCTCAGAATTAGATAGTTTCAATGTGTAAGAGATAACTTTATTTTTTGTAGCAGGAAAAATACATTTTCCTTATATAAAAGTGATATTTCAATATTGTCACTGATTTTTTCGTTTAATTATTATTATTAATTACTCAAGTTTCCACGCGTGAAATGTCTTCGGACACCTAACGAATAATCTTGACACATTAAATATGGAGAACCTAACTCTCTTTTTTATTGCTCCACCGATTTCCGGAGCTTCGCCCTGATTATGTCCAATCCGACCCGCGTCGGTTACTTAGTATTAGTAGGTGAGCCCTACTGACGATTTTCTACATATATAAGGTCTCGAACTCGACTCTCTCTTAGGGCTAGATCGGATGGTATTAACTAATTAACGTGATATATTCCATTTGATCTTAATCAATGATAAAATACAATAACATTCGGGCATAATTGAGTAATCAAATAAATGAAATAGGTAAAAGAAATGTTCAGTTAAATTCTAGATTAACACTATCAGTTATTATCTAAACATATTGGAACTACGTCAATGTTGTAAAACGAAAAGAAAAAGTTAAAAAGTTCTTGCATGAATAATATTGGTTAACAACTTGATTTCTGGTCTGTTTCATTTCCCTTATCATTCAAAACTCACAATTTCAACCTATCAAACTTTATAGTATATGTTGGAACTAGAAAATAAACCTTCCTCCCAATTGTAGTAAATTCTTATGTGTACATATGAGTTACACTGCCCAATTGAAAAGCTTCTTCCATGGCTCTCAAAATTGACAAAAGCTCACCAGCAACCATGTTACTTGGTTCCAAATTGGCAATGTCATTTCTCTCATAAATCACAAACCTACAAACTGGGCACTGACCTTTGCTTGTTAACCAAGGTAATATGCAATCCTCATGAAACATGTGGTTACATGGAGTGACCATAACCTCTTCTTTGAGCTTAAAATCATCCAAGCAAATAGCACACCTTTTACCATCTTCATCCTTTTCTTTCAATCTCTCTTTCAAATCATTTACAGCATTATCTCTATAATATAAGCTCACTTTCTTAGCCAACCGTTTCAGGGTAGGGTTATAGACTTCTTTCTTAAGCTTACTCAAAGCTGTTGATTTGGAGTTTTCTGCCACTGGGGGAACTTGTGGGCATGTTTGGACTGTGGATCTTGGAGGTGACATCTGGAAAATCTCTCTGTGCCTGGGGTTGAAACTCCTTCCCATGTTACCATTGTGAACATGAATTTGTTGTCTGCTGTGAGGTTGTGCTGGAAAACTGCAAATTGCTCAAAATTTGGTAAATCAGCCAGCAAGGCTTGGCTTCTCCCCTTAAACCTAAAATTCACAAGTTCATGCATCTAAATAGCATGTTCCATTACTCCTATTGCAGCAGAAGAAAAAATGAAAAGAGTTGGGTTGATTTAATATGAAATTCAAAACCGTATTGTTCATTGTCTGCCATGTTGGTACGAATATTTCATTACTACCATTAGGCTCTTGTTAATTAATTTACTAGTTGAAAAAAAAAATTGTGAAGTACTAAATTTGTTGGCAATATTTTTAGGAGGATTTCTCTATGAGTGTGTTATGATTAAGATCAAGGTATAGGACTTAGAGTTCCGCATCGGAAAAATTCTGGTGTGAGGTTTATATTGACTTTGAGCTCTATTTCATAGGTTAGCTTTTTGGGATGAAATTTTTCCAAAATTCGTATAATATGTTCAACTGGCTTAGCGAGTATTACTTGTAGTGAATTTGTTTCTAAAGTGAACAAGTAAATACGGGGGCAAGATTCTTTAACACCGGTATCAAATTTTTTAATTTGATATCAAGTCTTAACCGTTAATTTCCGTCAATTAACGATTATAGTTTTTGCCAATCAAACTTATTTATTAATTATTAATTTTCAATAAATGGTAACATTGATTGACAGAAATTAACGGTTAAGATTTCGTGTCAAATTTCAAAAATTGACACCGGTATTGTAGGATCTTGTCCCGTAAACATGTATTAATCATTCAATTTTAGTGAGAACTAAGATTTCAATTTACTTCAAATTATCCTTACAAGCTTACTTTAGAGACAAACTCATTTTAAAGTAAGTTGAACCTTATCCATATTATATAGAAGTAATTAACGTGAAGTCTAAACACAAAAGCAAATTAGCTTGGAATTTGGCCATACTTTGGTATACTGTGAAGTCCTGAAGGAGTTCTGAGTTCCCACAACCGAAGTGGATTTAGTTCACCTGAGCTCCTGTCATCCTGCTAACATGAACCAAACTTAAATACAAGTTGATATCCTCAAACATTATAGTTCCATTCTCTGCTTGGATGAACATAATTTTAAATTGGCTCTCTTTTTGCTGCTATGTCCTAAAAATATAGGTAGTAAAAATAGGGAAAGGTTATATTTACAAACTTTTTGTTTACAAATTACACTAAATATGACCCGTCATACTTTAATCAAGAGTGTATGACCGATCATACTTAGTGTAATTTGTAAAAAAAAGTTTGTAAACGTATCCTTCTCCCGAAAAATAAGAAAATAATATACTTACAGTGGCCTGAGTAGAGTGAGATCTGTAAAACACAGGCACCTCATTGGATTCACTATTGTTGAAAGTGTGGACATCATAGGCTCTAACACCTCTCCTCCAAGACCCTGGCAAAGGTGTGAAATTGTTCATGTTGCTGCTCATGATTTCTCCTTCCTCCTCAACTGATCATGTTAACATCCTTTCTTTACCTGGGGTGTAAATATAGCTTCATTTGTCAACTTTGGGAATTCATGGTTCTGTTTATTTAGCTGTCAGCAGAATATATCCTTAGTAATGTTGTCACTTCTACTCTTACTTTTGAGTTTGTTTAGTTTTTATTCTGATTCAAAGCCTAATTCTTACTCCATGTTGAAGATGCTCTAGTCTGGTAGCTGCTGTTCAGAAATGAAGCAAAAGAAAGCATGAAAGAATCATATTCTTTATGTGTTAGTGTATACTTTATTTATTTAATTATTCTTGGAAGCTTTAAGTGGACGGAAATGGCTCCTAAAAAAGGAATAGAAGTGGAGGTGAAAACTCCTCGGGAATATAATTACATTACTAGTTTGGAATTTGTACAATAGATCATCAAAATAAGAAAAGAATACTTATATAGGAAAAAAATTAATTTATTGCAATTTAAATAAATAATTATAAATATATAATTATTTTCATATTATTTACAGATTTATTGCAGGGTGTGTTATTTTAAATGACACACCTTGTGTCCTTTTACTCTCACAAATAGGTGGGACCCTCACCTTTAAAACTTTTTCCACTCATTATTTCTCTCGAGATCTATCTCTTTTCACTTAAAATGACATAACTTTATGTTCTTTAAAATTATATGCACTTATAAAAGAAAAATCAATAGGTAATTATATTGGCTCAAAAGTCCGAATTAGGTGATTTTTTTTATTCACATAATTTTTTGATATTTACGCACTGAAAAATTTTCGGAGAATTGTTTGTTAATGTTGGGAAGTAAAAATTTAAACAACATCATTCACAAAGATAAATATATGCCAAAAGGGGCATCCAATTGCAGGCTTTTATGGGACTCTTAGATTCTTCTGGTGGGCTTTATGCTCTGAAACATGCTTTGATAAGAGGATTTGAGGTGCTATATATGTTTATAATAATGCATTCTTCGGTGTCTATAATAGAATAATTTATCTCAAACCCTCTTATCAAAGGATGTTTCACAACATAAGAACATATTTTTGATGCAATACGTCAAAAAATTTGCATTTTTTAATGCAACTTAAAGAACATTACATTCTCTCTAATCTTTCACAGGCTTTTATATTGTGGCACTTTTATAGTAGTATCATTGTTGCAAATTCGAACTGTATTTGTGAGAAATAAAATATGCCAAATGATGTGTCATTGCATAAATCTCAAAATATTATGTGGAATAAAATAATACCTGATTTGGATACCTGAGTCAAAAGTTATGGCCTTTTGAAGTTTTACGCTTAAACTGTTAAATTTTTGTGCCACGTGTCAATACCAGACGAGTCACGCCTAATTTAGGTGTGAGTGCCTCATGGCACGCCCAACTAAGGTGTGAGTGGTCACGCCCAATACCGGCGTGACATCCTGCAGTAAATCCGTAAATAATATGAAAACAACTATATATTTGTTTCGTCTTAGAGATAGAGATGTCTAGTCCAATGGACTAGTTTGTTGTTTTTGGATCTAGGTGCCCTTTCTAAGGTATCTATGAGTTAGATATCCATGAGTCAAACAGATCATTGCCCATATATTATGTTGTCGTATTAGGATTGATATCCTTCATGGATATCTTTTCTTAACTATATCTTATTTATATTTGGATTTTCTCTTGTTGGGCTTATCAATATATGAACATCATATATGATATATGAGTCCATAACAGTTGCCCCTCAACCAGACAGTTTGGGTGTCCAGGCTGCCGGGGTGTAAATATTCTGAATCTTCGTTAATTTTGCATTTGTCCTGGTTTCTTCAAAGGTTATTCGGGTTCTTTGGAAAACCATTCCCGGTTCTTATGATCTCCTCGTGTATGCATTCTGGTTGAGTAAACATCCTTTGGCTTTAGCCTTGGATTTCCTTTTGGGAGGTATTCGGTTCTCAAAATTCCCGAATTTTATATTAAGGGGTAATATATCTGCCCCATATCTTGGCAAGCTGAATATTCAACGTACCGAGACATTTTTCATTTCGTTCTAACTCGAGTTGCAGATGAACTTGAATTGTTTCATCTCTAATTGACGAGTTGCCCCCAAGTTCATCTGTTCGGTAACTGGGTTCAACAAATCTTGCCATCACTTGCTACGTATAGAAGATCATTTCTAGGAACCAGGCTAAAGTTCCTGATATCCCGGTTGTTTATGCAATTATATTTTCGGCAGCAATGACGCAATTTTTACTCTTGATGAATTTTGCATTCATTATCGTGCTGTAGGTAACCTATGTTGTCTTCGTGTTTCGTGTGCATTAAATGCATTGGTCGTTTCAGTTATCTAATCATTACCTTTTAGGTGTAATGACTTTTGTGCCTCTGACCTTTCGCATTTGAAAACCGTTGCGGTTATGGATGGGAGTATATATTTTCCCCCAATTTTCCTTCTTCTTTTACATTTTTTTTTTGTAAAAAGAAAAAAAAATTGAATTGATTTGGCGAAGGGCTTGTTCTGCACTCTGCTCTTTGATCTTCATTACTGTAAGAACCCGCACCGCTAATTAAGTTAATTAACGATTTAATTGTGATAAATTGGGAAATGATTCTATAATTGACCTTAATAATTATTATTTGGCTTAAATAATTATAGTAAGTGAGTAAGAACGCTGAAAGTCACTTTTCGGAAGAAAAGTGCAGATTCCGGTTCTGCTAGTCGGTATAAATGCGTACCAAAAAAATATCCCGAAAAATTATAATAAGTGCATGATAATTACTAGAATAATATGTAGGAGTTGTAAAACGAGTTTCAAGTCGAAATAATGAGAACTGATGCCAGAACTGATATTGGCTATGGAAAAGCGCGTACCGGAAAGATGCTCCGAAAAATAAAATAAAAATATGAAAAATCTTAGAAAAATGAGTAGGTTAAGATTCCAAAGTTTGGGATTAAGATCTTTTGCGTAGCTATTAATGCCAATAATGTGCGGTAAGTGGTCATGTGGCTATATATACTACCATTAGAGGGCACACAACCCTAGAAACCTAATTTTCCTGTGTGGGAGAGGCTGCTCAGTGTGGTGTGCATTGTTCCATTGCTTTCTTCACAATTTTCTTGACCTAGTGATCACCTTTACTTGTTTCTTTGCATCTTTGAGTGTGTAAACTCTTGGGAATCATCATTGTGAGGGTGTGAGGGTGCATTTCTTGAGGTTGGCCACTGTTTTTAGTCAGTGAGTGGGCTGAGTTGGGTTGAGGGAGTGTTGTGAGCTTCTCCTTGGTTGTAGGAGCTCCAAGAAGCAAGCTTTGTGAAGAAAAGATTCATCTTGGTGTGCATTTTCATGCACAGTGTCGAGGCAGACTTGGGATCTGTTGTGTGAGCTCCAAGAGCATCATCTACCTCTATTTTTGGCTTGTGGTATGATCACCACATTTGAACTTGAGTTTTCTTAGTTAAAAATGGAACCATGATGCATGTATTGAGCTAAGTGGATAACTTAAGGGTGGGTAAGGTTAAACACACCTAGAAATGCATGTTTAAGTGTCTTTAATCGGTTAAAGTTGGATCCTTCGGACCGGATATTCACGAAAATGTAGAACTGCATTCTGTCGTAAAATATCCGGATATTTGTCGAACAGATATCCGGATATTGATATCCGGATATGGTATCCGGATATGGGGATCTGGATATTCGGATGTTGAATATCCGGATATGGTCAGTGTGATATCCGGATATTGAATATCCGAATATGTTCTGGGATTTCGAAGAATAGTAGATGTGTTGTGTGTACAATAGGCTATTGGGGGTTTGTGGACCCTAGATTAAGGAAGTTGGACTTCTGTAATTAATAGACTAAGTCAAAATCATATGATTAAGGGCTTGTGGCTTTGTTGGAAGCCTTAAGACGTAAAACGTAATGAAAAGGTGTGGTCTTTAAGTTGTATGCTTATGGTGCATATTTAATAATATATTATTGGTCCATAACAGATTGTGATACTGCTGTGTTTAGACTGTGAGAGTGGTTGGACTCTTGGCTTGGATTGATTGCTTGCAAGGTAAGCTTTCATATTCTCGGTTTAGCCATGTTGTGGTTCCACCATGTCCTATGGGGATATGGTTTATGCATGTTGTGTTACATGTTTTTGATGTTTTGAAAATGTTGTTGAGCTGTTATATGCAATGTGTTGTTATTAGGGGTGAAAGTGGGCTGGGCTGGGCTGAGCTTTTCCCCGTACAGCCCAAGCTTATGTCAAAAAATTTTAATTTGGCCCGGACCGATAGCATAGTATGAGTCTAACCGTTAGCCTGTCTTGGCCCATTTATAAAAAAACAAATGGCCCGGCCCGTTGGCCTGTTAATTTTTAACTTCCAAGTAAACTATGAATCAACTCCACAAAATAATCAAATTCTATTGTTAAAATAAAAATGACAAATTTAACGTCCAAATAGAACCATGAATCACAACAATAATAATCATAATGTGCATTTAAGTCACTGTCAAAAGCAAAATACTCAAACTAAATAACATATATTTCATCAGATCTAACAAGTCAATCCATACTATGTAAATTAAAATAACTATATGAATCCAACAAACACATCATAATGACCACAAGAGTAGCCAAAAACTTATCTCCATCTTCGGTCTTCACTCTTCACTCAAGGAAACACAGAAGGAAGTATAATGGGACTCTCATTGGGCGTAGGCTGTGCTAAAAAATTATGAAGGTGAATAATTGGGCCAGCATTGGAGGCTCATGGGCCAGGCTTAATAATTAACATTTCGGCCCATATATATAATCAAACTCTTACACCAGTCCAAGCCCAACCTGTTAAGTAAAAAGGCCGAGCCAGGCCAGGCCACTAATGGGCCGGGCTGTAGGCCCCAGTGGGCCGGCCCGGCCCAGTTTCACCCCTAGTTGTTACGATATGCATGTGAGTCCACCTATACGGTAAGCCTGAGTATGTAGTACATACAATAGGGTGAGGCTGTGGGTGAGGTGCAAGCGGTGTTCCTTGTACTTATTATGTGGGTAATAGACGTATTCCTGCATTTCTCTGGCCAGTAGAATAGTTATAACTCATATGGCACGAATATCTGTTGCACTGCATACTTTTGGAATTAATATTGGAAATATTGCTTTTTGAACTTATATTGCATATGTAAGTGAACTTGGGGTGGAAGATCCTTGAGGACCCCTTGTCTTACTGAGATTTCTTGTTTAGAGATCTTACCCCACGTTTGGGGACGCTTATTTCAGGTTTAGGGAACCCAGGGGTTGAGACTCCTAGTGGTAGGAGGCCAGAGCTGAGTTAGATATTACTGTGATATGCTGACGTGTTGGATGCTGGATATTGACTGCTGTTTATGTTTTATGATATCTTTATGATATTTGAGTTGAGACTGATGTTGGGCATTGTTGCCTTATTTGGTGAGCATGGGGTTTGTCCATGCCACATAGACTTGAGTATGTCTTGTTTAAATTAAATTTGTATTAATGTATCAGGATTTTGGTCCAGGCTATGTGTTGTAGTCCTGTGACTTAAGTACTCACTTTATATTTATATATGAGGTATTTCAGTTAGTTGTCTTGCAATTTACATACAGGCATTATTTTATGAAACTGATTAAGTAATCAACTTGGCTAAGGTTAATGACGTCATAATTGAATTAAAGAAAAAGTTATTCCGCATTTTAATTAAGCGTGGCTTAATACAATAGTATGTTAAAAAACCGGGTTAACACGGGCTGTTACAATTACCATCTCTTCAAACTGATGGACATTCCAATTGATTTGTTGTTGATTTCTCCGACTTATATTCCGTGAAGCTCCGTTTTAGTTTTCTTTCTTCCCAAAATGAAGTGTTCTCCATCTTGAGGGGGAGTATTCGTAGATAATATTTTATTTTAGTTTATTATGCTGTTACAATCACCACTCGTTTATTTTAATGTTATGTTTTTTAGTCTTTCTTGTTCAAGCTTATTGCCTATGATCTATACCCTCCAGCTTGAGGGATAGTGTTGGAAAGAATATCTTTAGGATATCTGTATTATTTTTAAAAGTAAATACCCTTTTCGGTCCTCAGCAATTTTACAATGCCCGCTTTAGTCTCTAGCAAATAAAAATTCTATTCGTGGTTCTTAAGAAATTCAAAATGGACCCATTTTAGTCCTTTTGATGGACTAATGTGGGTCTTTTTTGAATTTGTGAGGGACTACAATTTCAACTAAATGGGTCAATTTTGAATTTCTTAGGGACCACAAATAGCCATTTTATTTGCTAGGGACTAAAGCGGGCATCGTAAAACCAAAAAGGATATTTACTCTATTTTTAAAGATCTATTTCCTTATTTCATTTGGATTTAATTTAAGTCAGGCTAAGTCCATTTGTGTTTCTTTATATATTGTACTCTCTTGAATCAATTTAATATACAGATTTATTTCAATATTTCTCGTGTTTCTTGTTATTTTACAATTATTAATGTTGTAAATTTAATATTGTTTTTTTCAGCAACAGCAAGAGTTTTTGTAGGTTTTATAGTATTTTTTTTTTGGTTAAAAGGTTTTAGGGTTTTATATTTCTCATGTCGAAGGAGAATTGAAATCTCATGTTATAGAGATAAAAAGCATGTGAGATTCATATGTTAGAAAAAATTATATGTTAGACCCATGTCAGCACGAAAATCGATGGGTGTGTAGGAAAGTTTGAATTCTCATGTTAAATGAGAAATATAAAACCCAAGGTTTTATAGTATTAATAAAAGGAAAAACTACTTTTATGCAAGTAGTTTTATCTCCTACGCACTTATCAAAAACTATGACACTCCTTTTTTATTTTAAGACGGATCCACCATGTGTATCTCTAGAACATGAGAGAAGATAAGATGAGATTTAAATGAACCCATTAATAAAAAAGCTAATCTTGGAGGTTTATATTCCTATGTGTGTATCTCTGTCACACACACCATTGGCGGTGCCAGGAAGGGTTTTGCAAATGATAACAACTCAGATTAAAGGTAGAATGGGTGGAAAAGGGTGTGAAAGTGTACTTTCGGGTCAATCTTCATGTTTATCGTCATTGAACCTGAAGATGTGTGACTGTGGAATGCCGGTTGTGTTGCGCAAGTCTCAGAAAACAAAGAATCCAGAAAGGAAGTTCTATGGATGTAGTAACTTCAATGCAAGTCAGAATTGTAATTTGTTTCAGTGTATCGATGAACCAACTTGCTGTAAATGCATAAAAAGGGACAATTTGTTGAAACTATTGATGGTTTTGCAAATTGTATTTATAATAGTATTTGGGATTGTAGTGTATGAGATGAAAATATGAAATCGACTTGTAATATGGTTTGCTGAATTTTATGTTTGTGAAGCAAGTAGTATTGATGTATTGAAGCATTTGGTGTAACATTCTGTATTTATAGCTGCGAAGTATTGATTTGTGGTGATAGTTGAAATATAATACCGTATTTATAGGCGTACTTTGACTTAAATCTGATTCCTATTATGGTATATTTAACATGTCTAAAGCATAAACTATTTCCTCTACATCTTGGTTGCAACTGTTTGTGGGATATTGGTCTTTGGATGCTCACGAGTTTGAGCTGTTGAAGCCGTTGTGAATGCTGGATATGGTGTTATTCAACAGAGCATAATTTTGCTTAAGAATGGATGGCCTAAAGTTTTACTAGTTCTTCAAATATAAAAGGAGCAAGGTTTGGTACTGGCAGTGCTGCAACTATGGACCTTTCTTATTTTGGTATGCCTTCCTTTCTGGTCAATAACTCTATCATTCTGGTGGGTGTGAATTGATATGGCTTGTGATATTAATTTCATTCTGATACTAGATTCTTACAACTATAGGTTAGGCATCTAATTCTCTGGCTAATCTAAACTCCAATTTTCCTGACTGAGAATTATATAGCTTATGTTTCATGGTTTTTTCAATCCTATCAATATCATAATTGATATATTTATGGTGACAATCAGTTAACTTGGTTATTTCTGGTAGAACAGTTTATCATGTATGAAGGAAAAATATGGACAAGATGCTTGTAATGTTAGAGACGAAGGAGGATTTGCTCCCAATGTTCAAGATAACAGGGAAGAGCTATTTTTTACTCATTAATGTCATTGAGAATTTCCTCACATTAAGGTAAGTTTAAGGTGCCCAGATTTTCCTTTTTGCAGCTTGCTTTAAGGTAAGTTTCTTCAATTTGCCATGTAATCAAAACTAATCGAACAACAGCAGCATGTCGCAGAATTTGCCCGGGAGACATTCCAATTAATGCTTCTTTTGTTTTACCTATTATCCACTCACTGCAGGTTAACTAGATTGGCACAGTTACTGAATCTATTCAAGCTGCACTTGACTCAAAGGCTGCAGGTTGGTGTCATTGAGGATAATTTCATTTTTGTCTCTCTGTTGGCTTGGCCAGTGGACAGGTTATATTTCCTTAATCTTTTCATTTGGTGAATTAAATATTTTTAACTACTGTAAAAATTGTGCCATGATGTTATCAGTTATCACCATGTTGATTGTCCAAGTTCTGTTCTCCAGATTAAGATTGGTGCTCAGTGCTTTATAAAGGAATCAGCAAGATGATAGTTGGAAAACTGAAATCTTTACTAAACAACCTCATCTCTCCGCAACAAGTCAGTTTTGTGCCTCACAGACAGATTCAGGACAATATTGTTATAGCGCAAGACATGGTGCACTCCATGAATAGGATGAAAGGTAAAAGGGGCTTCTTCACGATCAAGATAGACTTAGAAAAAGCCTATGATCGTATGTCCTGGAATTTCATATCCAAAGTGCTTACTGAAATTAATATTCCGAAATCTCTGGTCATTCTAATTATGCAGTGTATCACTTCAACAAACCTGGAAATTCTCTGGAATGGCACTAAAGCTGGTAGCATTAGCCCAAGTAGGGGTTTGAGACAAGGTGGCCCCATTTCTCCTTATATTTTTGTTTTATGTATGGAGAAACTGACCCATCTTATTGCTGATTCCATTGAGCTGAAAGAGTGGAAACCAATGACTGCTGGAAATGGTGGGCCTATCATATCTCATCTCTTTTTTGCTGATGATCTGCTTTTATTTGGGGAAGCAAGCATTGAGCAAATAAAGACAATCATGAGCTGTTTAACAAAATTTGGTAATATGTCTGGCTAGAAGGTTAGTTATATGAAATCAAATATCTTCTTTTCTAAGAATGTTCCAACAGATGTTGCTAACTCCATTGTGAAGATCTGTGGCTTCACACAAACAAAAAATGATATCTGGGTTACAGAATGAAACATGGAAGAGTCAGCAAAGTGCACTATGGAGAGATTATGGACAGAGTCAACAACAGGCTAAATGGATGGAAGAAATAGTGCTTGTCTATGGCAGGGAGAGTGACCTTGGCAAAATCTGTCATCTCTTCAATTCCTATGTTCCATATGCAAAACAGCTTGCTACCGTTGGGCATCTGTGATGAAATTGAGAAGTTGCAAAGGAGTTTTATTTGGGGGGATTCTGCTAACCACAGGAAGCATCATGCTATAAGTTGGGAGCATCTAAAACTGCCAAGAAACAAGGGTGGTTTGGGTATTCTTGATCTTCGTAGGCAGAATGAAGCTTTTCTCCAAAAGTGTGCTTGGAACATTATCCAATCTCCTAATCAGCTTTGGGTCCAGGTTCTGAATTCCAAATATGGAAGTAAGAAAGATTTATCTAAAGAAGCTGTTAGCAAACCATATGATTCACACTTCTGGAAAAGCCTTTGCAAAATCTGGCCTCACATGTTGGACAACACTCTTTGGCAAGTAGGTAATGGTAGGAGGATTGAGTTTTGGAAGGACAATTGGGTTGGCCTAAGCCCCAATCTCCTGGCCTTTTCTAAATTAACTCTATCCATTGAAACAGTGGATTCAAAGATCAGTAACAAGATATTCCTTTCTGAAGGGAGTTGGAATTTTCAATACTTGTGGTATCATTTTGAACCAAATATTGTCAATAAAATCCTTGCTATTCCTCATCCAGAAGAAGTCTTTGATGAGGATTCTTTAGTGTGGAAGGACTGGAACCATGGTCAATCTATTGTCAAGTTGGCCTACAACAATTTGATTGAAGCGACTTCCCCTGTTGCTAGTGATTTGTGGGATCGCATATGGAAGTGGAAAGGCAAGGAAAAGATAAAGCTTTTTATCTGGAAAATGCTCCATGGAAGAATCCTCACTAGAGAAACAACTGCCAAATGGAGTGGAGCCTCTGACAAATGCCCCTTCTGTTCTGATCTTGTTGAGGACTGCCTCTATGTCTTTAGAGATTGTCACAAGGCTAGGAAAATTTGGCAGCTGCCACTATTGCAACCTATCCCAGTGGACTTCTTTTCTGTCATATCTTTCCAGGAGTGGTTGGTTTCTAATCTAAATGCTCGCACCAGAAGCAACAAGGATTGGAGGGACTACTTTTTTATCACTTGCAATGCACTATGGCTGTGGAGGAATCGAGAATTACATGAGGAGGATTTTGTCAGGCCGGAGGATCCCTCAGCTCAGCTAGCAACTCAATTAGAGGAAGCCAGGTACTGTTTTTTCAAGGCTAAAAATCCATTTTTTAGAACTGATTATCCTCTTCTTCCCGAAAAGTGGTCAAGGCCAGAAGAAGGTTTCTTGAAACTGAATGTGGATGGTTCAGTGAATGGGAACAAGGCTGCGTGTGGAGGTTTGTTGAGGGACTCGAATGGAAACTGGATCAAAGGGTTTTCTAATTTCATTGGTACTTGCTCCTCCCTTATTGCTGAATTTTGGGCTGTGTTTTATGGCCTAGAATTTGCTTGGAATCATGACTGGAAACATATAATTCTGGAAACCGATTCTTCTCAAGCATTTTGCCATCTCACCAATAGTGGTAATGATTCTCGAAAGCTCCCCCTGGTAGCTAAGATTCGAGTTTTTTTGAAGAAAAAGTGGATTGTTGTGTTGAATCAGACTCCTAGAGATTGTAATTCTTGTGCGGATTGGATTGCTAAGAAGGCTTTGGAGGACACCCATGGTCTTCAAATAATCTCAACACCACATGGAGATCTTCTTAATCTGCTTGCTGCGGATATTTTAGACCCTGGACCGATGTAGTTTCCCTCACAGGGTTTCTTTTCTGCTTTCTGTTTTTTCACTGTTTCTTTTGTAGTTTTCTGGTTTTTGTGTTTCTCCTTTTCCTTGTATTTCTGTTTTTTTGGGCTTTGCCCCTCTATAATACCAAAAAAAAAAGGAAATTTCTTCTTTCCCCCTTTTAGATCTAAGGGTCTTGAGGTAAAAGTATTCAAATACATTTCAACAACGGGATAACCGTTCATTGTGGCCAATTGACTGTTCGTTTAAGCTTTGGGAGATTACTCAAAATCGGCTTCCTAAGTAGTTTTTTTTTTTTGTTAATTTCAGTTCATATAACTTTTTGAAGCAAATTATAACAATTTTTAACCCAAAAAAAGCATAGTTAACCACCGTTTTAAGTTTCCCATTTTGTTTCGTATACTACTAATTCAGATATTACAAAGTCCAACCCCTTCAATTATGAATTAAAGGAAGCAGAGTATGTAACACAAATCAAACAAATAAGAGTGCACAGCAACTAGAAAAAAAAATAATGCCAACAAATTGTAGTGCACGGTTAGAAAAATATATAAAATTATTAAGAGAAGAAATTTTTATTATTTTATATTAAATTACATACCTATAATTAATGATCTTATATTATATTTCTTTAAAATTATTAAATACTACATTAAAGATTGAAGAAATGGACATGAAGACTAACCTGGAACATGTCCTCATTGTAAGATCCAGGAGAGTATTGTAGGGGTTTATATCCACCATCACTGAAAGCCCATGTTCTGGCTATGTTAAGTCCATGGTTTGTTGCCTCTTGAAAAGCAGATGACACTTTGTTTCTCTAAGATGGATCAGAGGCCACATACATTAGCCAATAGGCATTAAAACCATTAGCAAATTG
The DNA here is from genome assembly GCA_032173675.1 of Gastrolobium villosum. Taxonomy (NCBI): domain Eukaryota; kingdom Viridiplantae; phylum Streptophyta; class Magnoliopsida; order Fabales; family Fabaceae; genus Gastrolobium; species Gastrolobium villosum. The sequence continues at coordinate 15,087 of JAVKPL010004460.1, forward strand.
GATACGAAGAGAAAAAATTAGACTATTTTGGATAAAAAAAACTCCTCGAGAGCTGAAGCTTGAAGTGGCAAGAATGAGAATGAGACTCACTGACTTGGAGAAAGATCATGTTTCTATGAAGCAAGAGCTTGTAAGGTCACATCCTGCAAACAAGCTATTAAAATCATTATCTATGAAGCAAGCTATTTAGTGGCTTACATGATTATTAATAAATTACAATTGTTAAATACAAGTAGCACTTTAGTGTAAAAATTATTATCTTACACTAATGTAAGTGATCCTATTGAAGGGCCGGTTTGACTCAGCGGTAAGCTTGCTTGCCGTAATGTCAGGTCGAGGGTTTGAATCGGTCTCTCTTCAAAAAGTAGGGGAAAGACTGCTTAGAGTATTCCCTTTCCCAGACACTCACAAAGTGGGTATTTGAACTGGGTCGGCCCTTAATGTAAATGATCCTATTCCATATATACATGTAGCCAAACATTTGAGGACCAGAGAACAGTTCTGTGACATCAAACTTTTGGGTTGCTTTCTCAATGAGCTGCTGTAATTTTCATTCTCTTCCATCCCCTCAAACATTCCTGCAAAATATATGTTACATGAATTAAAAAATACATCCCCAGTTACATATTTTTTTCCTATCCTTCCCATTGAAAAATAACACCTTGACAAACAAAATTAATAACTAAGAAGTAAAATATTAGCATTGGTTTTCTTTATAAATGTTGATTTATAACTAAAAGACATGACTCCATGCTGTAGATATCAATTGCCATTCAAGACGAACACGGACCTGCATGAACAAAATGATCATTAGAATGTCTAGATAACAAATAAATAGGCAATAAACATGATCAAACAACCACGTTATTTGACCAGGAACACAAATCTAGGGAAAAAAAACTGGTAATTTTTTATCAGAAGAGAAGACAAGAGGAACAAAAGGTTACCCGATAGGCAAAGGAATGGAAGCTGGCCCTGAAAACTCCCCTGGAGCAACAATTTGCAAATTTGAACCTAATAATATTTTACACTCATTCAAGAATGATACTGTAAAAAATGGTCTCACAAAATTGTGGTGGTCAATATGAGGAGGAATGCAGTCCCCTTCATCATATATGTTCACAACGCAACTATCATGAATGCAACTATCATTGTATTTCAGGGTGGAAAACTCACCGTTCCAAATGTTGGATCTCAATCTCAACGCCGATTCTGCATCCCTCAACAATACTCTTCCTCTCTCCGGTAGCCAAATAGAAAGATCTGGCAGCTTCAACTCCTCCGTCGTCAATGTCGCCGACACCAAAGATTAAATTGAAACAAATAATGATTAAATTGAAGATAAATAAGGATGATCGAATAACACAATTATCAGTTCACTAATTTTGGATTGATCGAAAGCTCTACGATATAACACAAAGAACCCTAACCTGAGAAGGATTCTAAGAAGTCGAAACTCTATTCCATGCTAGAGAGAGAAAGGAAATAAAGCAGAAGTGGAGAGCGGAATAAAAAAATCTTACCCGGCGCAGCTTCCAGTAATATTGACTGTCAATGATTTTGGCATCGGTTGCTAATATCGACTTTGTTATGCTTCAAGTAACTCACTTGGTGGCGTTTTGGTTAATCGCCGCTATCCAATCGCCAGCAAAAGCCGAATTGGTCATAGAGTATCTAAGGGCACAAGATTGCTTATTTCAAGGTTGGGCAACCGAGTTATTGATGCAAATGTTCGTACAGGAAGCAATATATGACAAACTGCCATAATTCCTAGAATGACGATGAGCCCATCAAGTCATGCATTTCCTGTAAATTTCTGAAGAAGACAATTCCTCTTATCGTTGTATCTGCAGTGACTATCAATAAAAGTCAAGGAGAATCGCTTTCTCTTATTGGAGTTTATCTCCTTAAGCCTGTCTTCACTCCAGGGCAAATATATGTTGCACTATCAAGAGTAAAAAGCAAACTCGGATTTGAAAATTTTAATACATGATGATAATGGGAGTCTTACAAATAGTACCTTTAACATTGTCTAGAAGGAAGTATTTCAAAGATTAACGTTGTTGATTTGGTTATGTAGAATCATAGTAAAGCATATGTTTGATATGTGCTTAACTTATCTCTCCATTAATGATTACTACTGATTGACACTCAATTCAAACAATTTTTTTTATACAACTTTTTATTATTATAGCAGGGCGTTCATATATTTTCTCATTTGTGAGTTTTTTTAGTCTGATTATTGCATTCGTGTTAAGTACAGATTTAATTTTTTTTCTTTATGTGTTTTAATTGATTTTATTTTGTAGTATTGTTTAATCAATGAAAGTATTGAAGACTAATGTAGAGGAGAAAGTTTATTTTCTATTTTATTCACCATTTTTTTTTTCAACGTATATGATTTACTGCTTCTAACTTAATTAATATTTCTTTTATCATGTTTTAACCCTTATTTTTTTTATCACAGTAGTTAATTTGGATTTTTTTAGTTGCTATAGCAATTTAATATTTTAAGTTGCATATTTAGGAACATCCTAATTTTTTTTGCCTTTGTGGGGTGCTAAATATCTCATTGTTGATTGAGCGCATCAACTACTGGTAATTGTTCTAGATAGTATTAAGTGCAAGAACTTTGACCCATTTTTTGATTATTTCTCTTTGGTAAGACAATATGCATCTAATCACTATTACCGCTATATGCATTGTTGTATATGAAGATACTCAATTATTGAGTAACTAATTATATTTGATTTGCATAACAATTGATGTTTATTAATTGTAGAAATTTGTTTGTGGTTGATATGTAAAAACCCGCACCGTTAATTAAGGAAATTAATTATTTAAATATGAGAATTAGGAAATAATTCCATAATTGACCCTAATAATTATTAGAAGGCTTTAATAAATATATTAAGTGATTAAAAATGTTGAAAGTTGCTTTTCGAACGAAAAGTGAAGATACCGATTCTGCTACTCGGTATAAATGCGTACCGATGAAGTACCCTGGAAAATTATAATGAGTGTGGGAATTTTCCTAAAATAATATGTATGACTTGTAAAACAAGTTTCAAGTTAAAATGACGTAATCTGATGCCATAACTGATACTGGCTATGGAAAAGCGCGTACCGAAAAGGTGCTGCGAAAAATAAAATAAAAATATGAAAAATCTTAGAAAAATGAGTAGGTTCAGAATCCTAAGTTTGGGATTAAATTGCTAAGCGTGGCAATTAGCGCTTATACAGTGCGATTAAGTTTAAACCGGTTATAAATACAAACTTGCACTGAAACCGAGGCCATATTTCAGCCTTCTACGTGCCTCATTGCTCAAGCTTGTGTTCTCCTTCAGCCACCACCTTCCTCCCTTCACTTGAGGGCTAAGAGACCACCTTTCCTCATGGTTCCTTCATCAAACCTCCTTGTGTGTGTGAGATAAAGCCTTGGGGGTGGCTTAGAGGTCTTGTTTCTGAACCTTGGGTCTCTATTTTGAGAGTTTAATGTGCTGTGTTTTCTGAGTTTTGAGGGTGAAGCTGTTGCGAACTCGGCAAGTGTATCGATCGTTCCAAGTAATAAAAGTGATAAGTAAGATCGTCTCCACAGGGATTGTAAAACAATTACTACGATAACTAGTCCTCTTAAGTTAGATGAATCGATTTGTGGTTTAACAAATATTGTAACTAATTGAAAAGTAAAAGACTTGTTTTTAGGTTTTTGTGAGAAAGACTAAAACAAGAATATGAATGAAATGCTTTTGTAAAAGATGTGAGAAAAGCACTGTAGCCAAGGTACATTCACCAAATGCTCCCAATTTTACTTTGGATTGATTCACAGTATTTATCGAAATTAACAACTCAGACAAATTATCATCTTGAAATAATTAGTTAGATCCCAATCCCTTGGTGATCTAACCCTTTAATTCAATTGGAACCCTAATCCCTTAGTAATCCCGCATGAAAATAAGCATTATGCAGATAAATCCCACGACTGCAATTCATACAAGACTATTCCTAGAACATGCATGAATCGTCATCTTTATCTCCTTTCAGAATTAGAATTCTAATATTCCTATTGCAAACCCTAATCCCCAGAATATCATCCCCTATTAGGTTGATCAGATCTAACAGAAATAATATCAATACGCACAAGATAAAGATGAAGTATATTAAAATCAACACATAAAGTGATTCAATCCTTCGTACCAATTGTTCACAAAGGGATCATGACCCTGACTACAGAAAATAGATCTAGCCAATCAACATCATGATCGTTGATCTGAATTCAACATAAACTTAAAATAAAATAGAAATAAAAGTACAAGAACGGGACGACGAACACGAAGAACGCCTTCCTTCCTTCTCCAAGCCGGATCTGCCTCTAGGTTTTTTTGTGTATATTCTCCATGAGGTTGAGTCTCTTATTTATAAGAGACTTTGACCTAATTTTCAAATTTTGAATTCCAATCCTTCGCGCCTCCCACGCTGACAGCGCCACTCCCGCGCTGTGAGCGTGGGAGCTTCTGCCAATTTTTGGTCCCCCGCGCTGTGAGCGCCATACCCACGCTGTGAGCGTGGGCTTTCAGCTTTTCTTTGTCATTTTTGACTTCTTTTACTGCATCTTTCCTGTGAGATCAGTACAAACTCAGTGTAACACCTGATATTCAGACTTTGGACAATTTTAACAGTTATTCTGTCTTTCTTGCATCGATTGAGTCACTTTATTCTTCTTTTTGTCTTGTAATTTCTTATATGCTGATCGAATATCAAATAATTCTCAGATTTAAACTTTTCTGTCCCCAGCAATGTACAAGACTCGATCCAGGAAACAATCAATTAATCCAGCATAACATCGTACAGCCAATCAATAGATCACTATACTAAGCATGATTGAATCAATGCAAAGAACTTTAACAATCCTTTTATGAAAAGATCAGAATCTAGTTTGAACACCCCTCACCAAGATAATCATATAACGCTCAATACTCAAGTGTTTGGGGGAATAACAATCACTCAATCCATCACAGCAATAACATTACCATAAGCTTGATCATATTCTCAAGTTCCTGAAGATGAGGAACATTAACAACACATGCACAATTGATCAAAAGGACTTCACAGATTATAACTTGGCCGGGCTAAAGGGTAGGAATTTATGGATAGTAGCTGAAGCAACAATGAGATTGAAAAACTGATATTACACCTTCAACTTATTTGTTTCACTCCACTAACATTCCCACAGAATTTCGGGAATTAATTCCTTTCAGCCACATTTTCTTTACATTCACCCATTTTTTTCTTTTTCTCCTTTTTTTAAAAGCACACTTCCTTTGCCTTTCTTTTTATTGATCTCTGTGGAGCTTACCTCAATTTCTTTGTTTTTATTCCAAAGCATCAGTGATTCAATCTCAATTAAGGTAAGACAATAGGAATATGGCTAAGCATTAATCAGCAGGAATTATGAACAAAAAGGTTTAGGCTCAAAGGAGGTTAGCAATGGAAAAATTCATCTGGGTGTATTATTTGGCCATGGAGTGCATGCATCTTAGAGAAACTGAGCAAGTTCTGAAATGCTATCATAGTGAAGTCTCTCAGAATAAAACAAGTGTTTAAGCACAAAAATTCACCAGCTATGATGTCAGACTAGACTTCCCAAAAGAATCATTAGGCATTATTTAATCATTCAAGCATAAAATTCAGACACACCAGCTGAAAAAAATTGCTTATACAATATCATGCCAGAAGTTTATGCATTGTATTCTAAAATTCAATCAAGCACATTTAAACCTGAGAGTTGTTGTTGTTTCTTCTCTCTTTTTTTTTCAAAACAAAACGTCTTTTCCATGGTGTAGTTCCGCAGTATTTACCAATCTCGCATTCAGCCTGCTATGCGACAATTCCCAGATTTAGAATGTTGCTGTCTCAACAACAAACTATTCTAGATGGTAGCTAATTCTGCCAGATGGAATACACACATACTTGTTAATTTTCAAAACAGAATAATCATGAAAACTGAACCAAAGTCAAATTGCAGCAATATCATCAATACTGTTTTCAAAATGTAAAAATAATTGGTTCCAAGAAACCAACAAGGTGCAGTGGTGATAGTGAAAAAAAATAAATTTCAAATATCATCCATGACATCATCATCAGCTTCCAGGTCTGTAAGCACATCATCATCAGCAGCAGAAGGCATAGATGGACCAGCCTGTGAAGTGGGTGGAAATTGAGCCATCAATCCAGCTGTGTCAATTCCTCTATCCAGGCAAAGTCGCTCCAACATACTCATCATATAATTGCTTTGAACCATCAATTGCTGCTGACGATGGTCAAGAGTTTGAAGCAATAGAGAGTCAGCAGACGGAGGTGTAGATGAGACTGAGGGAGGTGGTGGAACAGCACCGCCAGATGCTTTCCAAATAGCTTGTCTTCTGGATTCCTTTTGCATATCATTGTAGTGGTTTTGGGTCAGATCTTTTTTTATTTTCACATCTCTTGGCTCATCCTCAGGTATGTCCACTCCTGCCTGGATGCAAAGTTCCTCAATGAGTGAGCAGTGAGCCAAACTAAAGTCTGATCGCCCTTGAGTAATGATATAAACTATCCTATCAGATAGAAGAGCCCCAATGTGAAGATTATGGTCCCCTAGCAGAGAATAAAGCATCACTGCTCTTTCCACATTGACATCACTTAAATTAGTGGAAGCTATGATTGTGGAATTGATGAAGGAATGCCAGAAAATTGCCTCTTCATTGAGGTCCAGCCGATCTAATTTCTCTGGTACATCCGGCTGACCATGTTTGGATTTCCAGGCAGAGTGAGGTTGAGTGATACCCTCACGGATTGTTGCATCCAAAGCAGGCATTTCTTCCCTATACACTCCTTCAACAGGCTGCATCCTGTTGAATGTGTCCGTAAAATAATAGGACTGTGTAGCTTCCCAGGAGGTGTGCAGGAACCTCTCTATCTGGAAAGGTGTAAAGGAGACTTCTCTCCCCCTTACCCAGCTGTTCCTTGTTCTGTCTACCGTGTCCTTATCAGCATTTGCACAAAATTCGCGCAAAATTATACTGCAGCTTGCTTT
>JAVKPL010004461.1:0-22218 GCA_032173675.1 Gastrolobium villosum
TAACCGATACGAAGGGAAATACATACGGTAACCAAATATGTGTAATAGGATGATCAAGTCATTAATCTGACTAGCTCTGGGGCAACAAAGCATTGTTAGTGCTCTGTGTTGTCATTAATTGGGTTGTGGGCTTGTTAGGCCCGAGCTCATTTATGTCAGAGGGTATGTTGGACCTAATGGGTCACACACTAACATCTTGTAGTCATGATGAACTAGCTTTAAAGGTATTGGGCCTAATAATGGTTGTTAGCCCAAGAAGCTGTTTGGAAGCCCACCTGAAGGGAAGAGGGCGCATGGATCATGTAATGGGCTTGGATGGTCCAAGACATTACTAATTAATTTAATTAGTTAAATTAATTATAAAATATTTAAATTTTGAATTTGAAATTTGAATTTTGAAATTTGAATTGGGAATTTGAATTTTTAATTTTGAATTTTGAATTTTGAATTTGAAATTTGAATTTGAAATTTGAAATTTGAATTTTGAAATTGGATTTTGAATTTTAAATTTTGAATTTGAATTTTGAATTTTGAATTTGAATTTTGAATTTAAATGTTTGAACATTTGAATTCAAGTGTTTGAATTCGAATTTGAATTGTCTATGAAAAGTTGTTTCATAACAAAAGGATAAGATGAGATCTTGTTGGAACAAATCCCCTACATCAAGAGAGGATATTTGATCTCATCCAATAAGGAAATGATGCGCCACTTTAGTTGCTAATGAGTGTCATCTTGTCAACTAAATGTGCTCCAATTCTTATTTTATTGGTTGAGAGAATCAGTAAGTTAGTTGGTTCAAATTTGAATGCAACTACTCAACGTATCTGGACTCAATTTGGGACTGAGTGGGGCGCATAAGTGAGTGGTCATATGATGACCATTAGGTCAGAATCATGATAGGATAAGGACCTAATCTCATGAGGATTCAAAGGGAAGGTTGTTGGCAATTTTGAATTGCAACAACTCCTCCAACTATGCGCACATCTTGAGGGATTTCCAAGGAGGAAAATCCTCTCATTCTCTCCCTACTTACCAAATCTCTTATGCGCACAAAGGGGCATGATTCCTCCTTAGGGTTTTCACCAAAAACCTAGCCTATTCTCCTCTCTCTTTGCGCCACACTCTAGTGAAGTTTTCATGTTGAAGACTTCATTCTTCTAAACACTAAACCTAGCCTCCATCTTCACCTATTGAGCGCATAACAAGCCTCTCTGTGGTGATCATCTGGTGGCTTTCAAGAAAATGTTCTTGCATCATTGATGAAGGGTGGTGTGGATCAACGTTAGAGGGTTTGAACCCTGTAAACCTGACAAGTGATCTCCCTGGCGATCAAATCGTAAACAAGGTAACATCATATTGTCTTAAATCATGAAAAACCGTTTGCATGTGTGTTTCCGCAAGGAAAATTTTTGTTTTTCCCTCTCACATGCATCGGCCTTCAAGGCCAGTTTACTTTCAAGTGGTATTAGAGCCCGGTTTCTTTACCATCGGCGGGTGATGGCGCCTTGTTTGTGAAAAGTGTTTTTCACGGTCAAAAATCTTTAAAGGGTTAAAGTTTAAATTCTGCCTATGGATTTTGAATCACAAATGCTTTAAATCATTAAAGTTTTTGTTTTTATGAACATGTAAATTCAATTGCTATGTTCATAAATCTATATGTATTCATGGTTTCGTTTCTTTTTCTTTATGAAAGTTTTAAAAGGAAACACCCTTTTTGAAAGGGATGATTCGGCCATGAAGGGTACTTGGAGTACCTTGATGTTTTCTTATTTTTCTCCATGAATTGTTTCATGAGCATAGCATGAAATTTTTGTGACAAAATTTATCATATACATGCATATATGATTCGGCCGTGAAAGGGTTTATGGCTGCATGCATGGTTTAATTTTGTTTTCTTTGAGAAAAAATTAACAAAATTTGAATTATAAAATTGTTATATATTCGGCTATCAAGAGAAAAATTAAGAGAATTTGAATCTTGATTTTATTTTGATGTTTAAATGTTAAATATCAAAATATATGTGAAAACATGTTATGAGATAATATGATGTTTTGTGCTTGCAAGTTTTTGAATCTTTCAGGTACAAAAAGGAAGGGGATGGTCATGGTGCCCGATTTGAAATTTCAAATTTAAATTAATGTGTAATTTTCTCTGTTCAATTAGAGTTGTAATTTGAATTTCAAGTTTTTGTAATTTTTAATTTGTCCCTCCAAAGATGTTTTGGAGTTTCTTTAATTATATGTAATTAGAGAATTAGGCTAGTGGCGCATAGACGACAAGCAGCCGTTGCATGAAAAGTAAGAAGGACAAAAGCGCGAGCACCATGACTGTCTCAAATAAACTGTTTATTTGCTTGTATGCTTAGAACATCTAGTATGCATGAATTGGACAAACCACGTTTGTATGCTTATTATGATTGTCCAATTGCGGCTAGTGTATACCGATAGATGTTTGACATAGGTTACGACTAGCATGATAACTTACAACATGTGTTTGATGAGACCTAATAAACCCTGAATAAAAGGAACCCTTAAAAGGAATAGATTATTAAGCGTATGATTACCTTCCACCACCAATACTACTCAAACCTCTTCTACATTGTGATGCTCCACAACTTAGTTGGGACCCACTATTTCATTGAGCTAGAGTAGTGTTAGAAGTGTGAGACACTTGGGGTGCTGGTTAATGCTTAACTGTGACATAAGTTGCAGGCTCAGTCGGGCTTATGTGCTTAGGGTAATGGTGCTAGGTTGGTTGCATGAGATGCACCACTAAGTGATAAAGAGTTGTCAACCTAATGTTAAGAGAGGGTATGAGATACTGTTGATAAGGATCAACTCATTATTTAAATTAGTCTTGCGGTCTCAGATGAAGATTACAATAAATAATCACACTTTTAATCCCACTAAGGTAAAATCTAAAGTAGATTAACCCTAAGTCAAAAGGAAGGGTCATTGACTTAGATAAAATAGTGGGAGGGGCAAATTATTTAAAGTCTTTAATAATTTGTTTTTTAACTACATGTCCGTATATTAACTAACAATCATCTTTACATCTTTTTCAGTTTTTAGTATGACTAATCCACTGTCACTACATTCAATTCTCGTTACGAATAAACTGTCCAGTTCAAACTTTATGCACTGGTATCGGAACCTAAGAATTGTTCTTACGGCCGAAAAGATTGCTTATGTTCTAGATGCTGCATTACCCTAGCTCCTAGGGAAGGGGAAGAAGGGTTCGCGGAATTTGATTTCGTAACCCACCAATAGCACATGGATGACAATGTGATGGTGGTTTGCATCATGTTGGCATCTATGTCACCTGAACTGCAAAAGTAGCATGAGCATATGGATGCTCCCTCTATTATCATGCATCTCAAAGAGTTGTATGATATTAAAGGAAGGCATGAGAGGTATGAGGCCTCTAGAGAATTGTTCTCTTGTAGGATGTCTGAGAGCATGTCTGTGAGCAGTCATGTTCTTAAGATGACCGGACTTATTGAGAAGCTAGGAAACCTAGGCTTCATCATGCATGCCGAGCTAATTAATGACTTAGTCCTCACCTCACTTCCACCTTCCTTCAGTCAATTCATAATGAATTACAACATGCATGGGATGCAAGTGAGCTTGCCTGAATTGTTAAGTATGTTAACAACTGCTGAAGTGTCTATCAAGAAGGATAGGACACAGGCTCTTCTGATTGGTGGGCCTAGCAAGGCCAAGGGAAAGGGTAAAGAGCCTGTTAAAGGTGATTCCCTTAAGCCCAAAGGAAAATCCAAGAAGAAGAAAGGCAAAAAGAAGGGTAAGAAGGCATCCAAGGACAAAGGCGATGCTGAGTGCTTCCATTGTGGCAAGAAAGGCCATTGGAAGAGGAATTGTCCAGACTACCTGAATAATGTGAAGGACAAGAAGCATGGTGATGCTTCTGCCTCAGGTATTTTCATGATTGAGATAAATTATTCTTGTGTTAATCCGACCTCATGGGTATTGGATACCGGTTGTGGTTCTCATATCTGCAATATGTTGCAGGTGCTTAGGAGCCCAAGGAGATTGGAAAGAAACGAGGTGGATCTCCGCGTTGGTAATGGAGCAAGGGTTGCTGCTCATTCAGTTGGAGATGTCGACCTTATTTTGCCTACGGGCCTTTTGTTGCATTTGAATAATTGTCTTTATGTTCCAAATATTTCTAGAAACATTATTTCTATTTCTTGTTTAGAACAAGATGGTTATACTTTCAGTATTAGGAATGGTACATTTTCTATCATTTTGAATGATATGGTTTATGGTACTGCTTCTTTAATAAATGGACTGTATGTTCTGGAAATGGGAACTGAAGTGCTCAATGTAGATGTGAAACGACCTAGGACGGATAATCAATCTTATCTTTGGCACTGTAGACTAGGGCACATTAATGAAACAAGATTGTCTAGGATGCATAGAGATGGATACCTAGATTCCAAGGATTTGGAATCCTATGGATAATGTGAATCTTGTCTAGCTGGGAAAATGATTCGACAAAAGCCCAAAGGGCTTGAGAGTCATAGGGCTAGTGAGTTATTAGAACTCATTCATACTAATGTATGTGGCTCGATGTCTATTGAGGCTAGAGGTGGATACTCCTATTTCATTACCTTTATGGATGACAAATCGAGATTTGGGTATGTGTACCTAATGAGATATAAATCGAAAGCCTTTGAAAAGTTCAAGGAGTTTAGGAATGAAGTAGAGAAACAGCGTGGCAAGATGATTAAGACATTACGATCAGATCGTGGTGGTGAATATTTGAGCCATGACTTTCAGGATTATCTGAGAGAAAATGGAATTCTCTCACAACTTACCGCTCCTTACACACCACACCAAAACGGTGACTCCGAAAGGAGAAACAAGACCTTGTTAGACATGGTTAGGTCTATGATGAGTGAGACTCAAATTCCAAAATCATTTTGGGGATATGCCTTCGAAACAGTGGCATACCTTCTAAATAGGGCACCGTCTAAATCTGCTCAGACCACAACATATGAGATATGGAATGGTAAGAGACCCAACCTTAGTTACCTAAGGGTATGGGGATCGCCAGCTTATGTCAAAGCGTTGACATCAGACAAGCTTAGTGCTAAGAGTACTAAATGTCTATTTGTGGGGTATCCCAAAGGTACTAAGGGATACTACTTCTACTCCATGGATGAACACAAAGTGTTTGTGTCAAAGAATGCTGAGTTCCTTGAGAAGGATTTGACCTCTCAAGGAGGCAGTGGGAGTAAGATTGATCTTGTAGAAGTTCAAGGACCACAAGAACAGATTGAGGGACCCGAGTCTGCTCCGCAGGCGATGTTCTCCAATGGAGAAGTAAACACACAACTCCATAGGTCTACGAGGGTCATCCATTCACCTGAGATGTATGGGTTTGTGATTGAGAATCAGCAAACTGTTGAGGATGATGAACCAAGTAACTATGAAGAGGCAGTCAAGGATGTTGATTCCTCTAGATGGGTTGAAGCCATGGAATCTGAAATGGATTCGATGTATCAAAACAAGGTATGGACCTTGGTTCCTAAATTGCAAGGAATAGTTCCTATCATCGGTAACAAATGGGTCTTTAAAAGAAAGACTGATGCAGATGGAAACGTTCAGACCTACAAAGCTAGTATGTTGACGAAAGGGTATCGTCAAAGAAAAGGAGTTGACTATGATGAGACTTTCTCACCAGTTGCCATGATCAAATCTATTAGGATCATGCTTGCAATAGCAACATACCACGACTATGAAATTTGGCAAATGCATGTCAAGACCGCCTTCTTGAATGAGTTCTTGAAGGAGGAAGTGTACATGACACAACCTGAAGGCTTTGAAATCAAAGATCAGGAGCATATGGTATGCAAACTACAAAGGTCGATATATGGGCTATAACAAGCATCAATGAGTTGGAATATACGTTTTGATGAAGTCGTTAAGAGTAACGGTTTTATCAAGAACGAGGATGAACCTTGTGTTTACAGGAAGGTTAGTGGGAGTAATGTCCTCTTCCTGGTACTTTGTGTAGATGACACATTGCTTATACGAAATGACATCCCCACATTAAAAATAAAGAAAGAGTGACTTTCAGAAAACTTCACCATGAAGGATTTGGGAGAAGCGGCCTTTAAACTTGGTATAAAGATCTATAGAGATAGATCCAAGAGGCTGTTGGGTTTATCTCAATCCACGTATGTTGACAAGATGCTAAAGAGGTTTAGCATGGAAGGGTCGAAACTCCATACGCTTCGGCTATTGGATCCATCATGTATGCCATGATATGTACAAGACCAGATGTCTCATATGCTTTGAGCATTACGAGCAGATACCAGTCTGACCCTGGAGAGGGTCACTGGACGGTAGTCAAAACCATCCTTAAATACTTAAGAAGAACTAAGGATGCGTTTCTGGTCTATGGTGGGGTTAATGAGTTAATAGTGAAAAGGTTCACTGATGCCACCTTTCAGAGTGACAAGGATGGCTGCAAGTCATAGTCAGGATTCGTATTCACCTTAAATGGTGGTCTTGGAAGAGTTCCAAGCCGGAGACAACAACAGATTCAACGACAGAAGCTGAATACATAGCTGCTTCAGAAGCGGCTAAGGAGGCCGTGTGGATCAAGAAGTTCATAACTGAACTAAGGGTGGTTCCAAGCGTGGATGAGCCCAGACAGTTGCTTTGCGATAACACAGGAGCCATTGCACAGTCAAAGGAACCTAGGTCTCATCAAAGATCTAAACATGTGCTCCACAGATATCACCTGATTAGAGAAATCATTGATAGGAATGATGTAAAGATGGATTATGTTCCCACAGATGATAACCTGGCCGATTCTCTGACAAAGGCTGTTTCTCAGAGAAAACATGATAGTCATTATGAGGCTTTGGGTATACGACTTAGGTCTGATTGGCTCTAGGACAATTGGGAGCTTGTTAGTATATGAGTGTCCTAAAGACAATCTTTTGATTAAATAAAGGATACTAGATGTAGAACTTTGTTTGTCGCAAATAAATGAAAGCACTATTTATTCAGTTTCATATTGTGTCTCGATATTGTTGTTAATATTATATGAACAAACTGGATAAATCCCTTGGAATAGAACAAGTATATCTTGAGTATCTATGATGAGATCACGATCATGAGGATTCAAGGATATCGCACGTTTATTCCTAATTTTATGTTCCTAGTCTAGAGACACTTAGATTGGGGATCAGTGATCTCGGGTAAGAATAGCACGACTTATCTATTTGTATATGGGTACAAGGTAAAGACCCCATGTGCTACAGATATGGAGATGTCTTAGCTAAAGTTGTAACAGCCCGTGTTAACCCGGTTTGTTAACATACTATCGTATTAAGCCATGCTTAATTAAAATGCGGAATAGCTTTTTCTTTAATTCAATTATGACGTCATTAACCATGGCCAAGTTGATTACTTTATCAATTTCATAAAATAACGCCTGTATGTAAATTGCAAGACAACTAGCTGAAATACCTCATATATAAATATAAAGTGAGTATCTAAGTCACAGGACTATAACACATAGCCTGGAGCATAATCCTGATACATTAATGAACTAATGTCTGAAAACGTAATGACAAGTCAATGTGGCTTGGACAAACCCCATGCTCACCAAATATGGCAACATAGTCCCAACAGCAGTCTTAACTCAATATCATAAAAATAGCATAAAACATAAACAACAACCAACATCCAGTCATGTCAGCATGTACAACAATGTCTAACTCGACTCTGGCCTCCTGCCAGTAGGAGTCTCAACCCCTGGGTTCCCTGAACCTGAAATAAGCGTCCACAAACGTGGGGTGAGATCTCTAACAAGAAATATCAGTAAGACAAGGGTCCTCAAGGATCTTCCGCCCCAAGCGCACTTACATGTGCAATATAAGTTCTAAAAGCAGTAATTTCCAGTATAAGTTCCAAAACTATGAAGTGCAACAAATATCCAATGCCATATGATTTATCACTATTCTACTGGCCAGAGAAATGCAGGAATACGTCTATTACCCACATAGTAAGTACAAGGAACACCGCTTGCACCTCACCCACAGCCTCACCCTATTGTATGTACTACATACTCAGGCTTACCGTATAGGTGGATTCACATGCATATCATAACAACACATTGCATAAAATAGCTCAACAGCATTTCCAAAACATCAAAAGTATGTAACACAACATGCATAAACCACATCCCCATGGGACATGGTGGAACCACAACATGGCTAAACCGAGGACACGAAAGCTTACCTTGCTAGCAATCAATCCAAGCCAAGAGTCCAACCACTCTCACATTCCAAACACAGCAGTATCACAATCTGTTATGGACCAATAATATATCATTAAATATGCACCGCAAGCATACAACTTAAAGACCACGTCTTTCCATTACATTTTACGTCTTAAGGCTTCCAACAAAGCTATAAGCCCTTAATCACATGATTCTAACTTAGTTCATTAATTACAGAAGTCCAACTTCCTTAATCTAGGGTCAACAAACCCCCAATAGCCTACTGTATGAACGGTGTAGCTACTGTTCTTTGAAATCCCATAATATCCGGATATATGTTGGGGCATATCCGGATATCCCATATCTGGATATCACAGAACCCCGTATCCGAATACCATATCCGGATATCAATATCTGGATATTTCTCGAACACATATCCGGATATTTCACGACAGAATGCAGCTTCTGCATTTCGTGAAAACATCCACCAAATGTCCAACTTTTAACACTTAAAAACGTTAAAGCATGCATCTTTAATCTGTTTTAGGTTTATATACCAGTTGGTTACTTGCTTAACCCATTAACATACCAAGACATCAACTTTAACCCATTAAACTCATGATCAAAGGTTAGGTAACTCACCCAATGCTCAACCAGCCAACAAAAGGTGCTTTTGGAGCTCACAAGACCACTCCAAGGTTCTGACTTCTTCAAGAAACGAAAATGGTAATCCAAGTAAGGGTCTTTCTCACCAAAGGCGGCTCCTTGAAGCCACACCACAAGAAAACAAAGGCTCTTTCCCTCAAAACAAAGAAACTCAGCTCACTCCTAAACCAACAGTGGCTGGAAGTGCAGCAATGACCAACTCCCACCCTCACAAGGTTGCTCTCAAGTGTTTACAAGGAGGAAATGTGAAAAAAATCAAGGAAGATAGCTACTTGGTCTCCAAAAATAAAGAAGAGAGCTCAAGGAAGAGGCACCAGCTGCTCAGCCTCCAATCCTTCACGTAGGGTTACAGTTACCTAGGGTTATGTGCCCTTACTTTGAGTATAAATAGCCAAATGGCCCCTTAACGCACAATATTAGCATTAATAGCTACGCAAAAGATTTTGATCCCAAACTTTGGAATCTTAACCTATTTATTTTTCTAAGATTATTCATATTTTTATTTTATTTTTCGGAGCACCGTTCCGGTATGCGCTTTTCCATAGCCAGTATCAGTTATGACATCAGTTCTCATTATTTTGACTTGAAACTCGTTTTACAAGTCCTACATATTATTCTAGTAATTATCATGCACTTATTATAATTTTCCGGGATACTTCACCGGTACGCATTTATACCGGTAGCAGAATCAGTATCTGCGCTTTTCGCCCGAAAAGCGACTTTCAACATTATTACTCACTTACTATAATTATTAAAGCCTCATAATTATTATTATGGTCAATTATGAAATTATTTCCTAATTCTCACATTTATTTAATTAATCTCCTTAATTAGCGGTTTTACATTCACCCCACCTTTTTTAAGGATTTTGTCCTCAAAATCAGAAACATACATGTCTCAAAAGTTGGGATACTGCAGGAGAAGCTCGTCCTCACGCTCCCATGTACACTCCTCGGGACTACGTCCAGTCCACTACACTTTGACCATCGGAATAGTCTTGCTTCTAAGCTGCTTCTCGCCTCGATCGAGAATCTTGAGTGGTCCGACAGGAGTCTTTAGGTTCTCCCGAACCTCCACATCATCCGGTTGCACCACGTGCGAAGGATCCGCTATGTACCTCCGAAGCTGAGACACGTGAAACACGTCGTGGATGTTGGCTAAGTTCGGAGGCAAGGCAAGTCGATAGGCAACAGGTCCTACTCTACCAAGGATCTGGTATGGCCCAATAAATCGCGGACTCAACTTCCTCACTTCGAGTGCTCGTCCAACACCGGTGACAGGTGAAAGTCTCACAAACACGTGCTCACCCTCGCTGAACTCCAGTGGACGATGCTTGACATCATAATAACTCTTCAGCCGATTCTGCTCCTGCTTCAACTTTTCCCTGATCATCTGGATCATCTGGATCACAAAGTCCAAGCCAAAAAGCTCTTTATCTCCAACCTCAGACCAGCAGGTAGGAGTCCGACACCTCCTACCATACAGTGCTTCGTAGGGCGCCATGCTGAGGCTATCATGAAAACTATTGTTGTACGAAAATTCCACCAACGGAAGGTACCTATGCATGCTGAACCCTGCTCCAACGTGCAAGCCCTCAACATGTCCTCCAATGTCTGGATGGTTCGCTCAGTCTGTCCTTCAGTCTAAGGGTGATAGGCGGTACTTAATCTCAACGTGTACCAAAAGCTCCCTGCAGCGCCTCCCAGAACCGAGAAGTGAACTTCGGGTCCCTATCACTGATGATACTCTCGAGCACCCCATGAAGCCACACAATATCGCGGACATATAGCTTGGCCAACTGCTCTGTAGTGAAGCTCACCTTCACTGTAAGAAAATGGGCAGACTTCGTCAGCCTGTCCATAATAACCCAGATAGAATCACAACCCGCTTGAGTCTTCGGCAACCCCACCACGAAGTCCATGGAAATGCTCTCCCACTTCCACTGAGGGATCTCAAGAGGTTGAAGCTCACCAGACGACTTCTGGTGCTCAATCTTCACTTTCTGACATATAAGGCACTTGGACATGTAGACCGCTATGTCTTTCTTCATACCCGGCCACCAAAATTTTCTTTTAAGTCCTGGTACATTTTTGTAGCTCTAGGGTTGATAGTAAACTGGCCCTTATGAGCCTCTGCCATAACCTCCTCAGTCAACGGCCCTTAAGGGATTACAACCCTCTTCTGGAATAGCAGCTGTAACAGCCCGTGTTAACCCAGATTGTTAACATACTATCGTATTAAGCCACGCTTAATTAAAATGCGGAATAACTTTTTCTTTAATTCAATTATGACATCATTAACCTTAGCCAACTTGATTACTTAATCAATTTAATAAAATATTGCCTGTATGTAAATTGCAAGACAACTAACTGAAATACCTCATATATAAATAATAAGTTAGTATCTAAAGCCACAGGACTACAACACATAGCCTGGGTCAAAATCCTGATACTATAATTACAACTTTAACTAAGTAGATAATAACAAAACCATGTGGCATGGACAAACCCCATGCTCACCAAATAAGGCACAATGCCCAATAACAGTCTCAGCATAATATCATAATCAAAGCGAGAAAACATAAATAGCAGTCAACATCCAGCATGTTAGCATGTCATAATAACATCAACTCAGCTCTGGCCTCCTGCCACCTGAGCCCTCAACATTACCTGAAATAAGCGTCCCAAAACGTGGGGTGAGATCTCTAAACAAGAAATCTCTGTAAGGCAAGGGGTCCTCAAGGATCTTCCACCCCAAGCTCACTTACATGTGTAATATAAGTTCAAAAATAGTATTTACAATATAAGTTCCAAAACTATGCAGTGCAACAGATATCTATGCCATGTGTGTTTAATAAATCTACTGGCCAGAGAAATGTAGGAATACGTCTATACCCACATAAGTACAAGGAACACCGCTTGCACCTCACCCACAGCCTCACCATCTTGTATGTGCTACATACTCAGGCTTACCGTATAGGTGGACACCACATGCATATCATAAAAGCACATTGCATATAATAGCTCAACAGCATTTCCAAAACATCAAAGCATGTAACACAGCATGCATAAACCACATCCCCATGGGACATGGTGGAACCATAACATGGCTAAACCGAGGACACGAAAGCTTACCTTGCAAGCTAGCTATCCAAGCCAAGAGTCCAACCTCTCACAAGTCCAAACACAACAGTATCACAATCTGATTTGGACCAATAAAATATCATTAATTATGCAACACAAGCATACCACTTAAAGACAACGTCTTTCTTTTACATTTTACGTCTCAAGGCTTCCAAGAAAGCCATAAGCCCTTAATCATGTGATTCTGACTTAGTTTATTAATTACAGAAGTTCAACTTCCTTAATCTAGGCTCCACAAACCCCCAATAGCTTACTGTTCACACAGCACAGCTACTGTTCTGCGAAATCCCAGGATATCCGGATATCACAAGGGACATATCCGGATATGCCATATCCGGATATCACACTGACCATATCCGGATATACCATATCCGGATACCCAGTTCCCACATCCGAATATGAATATCCGGATACCATATCCGGATATGAATATCCGGATACCATATCCGGATACTGATATCCGGATACTGATATCCGGATATCTGCTCGACAAATATCCGGATATCTCACGACAGAATGCAGTTTCTGCATTTCGTGAATATCCAGTCCAAAGATCCCACTTTTAACCGATTATAGACACTTAAACATGCATTTCAAGGTGTGTTTAACCTACCCCACCCTTAAGTTATCAACTTAGTTAAATACATGCATCAAGGTTCCATGCGTTAAATACTTACCAAAGCTCAAAAACAGAATGGACAGTGCTCATGGAGCTCTCCAACCACTCTTCAAATTCTGACCAAGAAGGGTACACGAAATAAGCCACAAGATAGCTCATTTACTCAACAAGAAGACATCTTTGAGTGTTAAGATGCCAACTAAATGACCACCCTTCCAAGGACAGATGATGCAGCCCTCACACACACTCTCACAGCAACTGGACACTTCTAAAAAGACTCACCTTTCACTCCCACAAGGTCACACACAAGAGTTGATGAGGAGGTAGAGGGAGGGATCACACAAAAAGAAGACTTGACCTACAAATGGTGGCCAAAGGTGATGGAACAGTGTTTCACACACTCAGAAACAGCCTCTCACGTAGGTATTTTAGGTATCTAGGGTTGTGTGCCCTTAGTAGTAATATATATAGGCAAATGGTCGCCTAACGCGTAGTATTAGCCTTAATAGCTACGCAAAAGATCTTGATCCCAAAATTTGGAATCTAAACCTACACATCTTTCTAAGATTTTTCATATTTTTATTTTATTTTTCGGAGCACCTTTCCGGTACGCGCTTTTCCATAGCCAGTATCAGTTCTGGCATCAGATTACATTATTTTGACTTGAAACTTGTTTTACAAGTCCTACATATTATTCTAGTAATTGTCATGCATTCGTTATAACTTTCTGGGATACTTTTCCGGTACGCATTTATACCGGGTAGCAGAACCGGTATCTGCGCTTTTCTTCCGAAAAGCGACTTTCATCATTTTTACTCACTCAATCTAATTATTTAAGTCCACTAATATTTATTAGGGTCAATTATGGAATCATTTCCTAATTATCATAATTAATTCACTAATTACCTTAATTAGCGGTGCGGGTTCTTACATTCACCCACCTTTTTAAGGATTTTGTCCTCAAAATCAGAAACATACCTGTCTCGGAAGTCGGGATACTGTCGGAGAAGCTCATCCTCTCGCTCCCACATGCACTCCTCGGGACTACGCCCAGTCCACTGCACCTTGACCATCGGAATAATCTTGCTTATAAGCTGTTTCTCGCCTCGATCGAGAATCTTGAGTAGTCCGACGGGAGTCTTTAGGTTCTCCCGAACCTCCACATCATCCGGCTGCACCACGTGCGAAGGATCTGCTATGTACATCCGAAGCTGAGACACGTGAAACACGTAATGGATGTTGGCTAGGTTCGGAGGTAAGGCAAGTCGATAGGCAACAGGTCCTACTCTACCAAGGATTTGGTAGGGCCCAATGAACCGCGGGCTCAACTTCCTCACTCCGAGTGCCCGTCCAACACCGGTGACAGGTGAAAGTCTCACAAACACGTGCTCACCCTCACTGAACTCCAGTGGACGATGCTTGACATCGTAGTAGCTTTTCTGGCGATTCTGCGCCTGCTTCAATTTTTCCCTGATCATCTGGATCTGCTGGGTAGTATCTTGGACAAAGTCCAAGCCAAATAGTTCTTTATCTCCAACCTCAGACCAGCAAGTGGGAGTCCGACACCTCCTACCATACAGCACCTCGTAGGGTGCCATGCCCAGGCTAGCATGAAAACTGTTGTTGTACGAGAATTCTACCAACGGAAGGTACCTATCCCATGCAGAACCCTGCTCCAACGTGCAAGCTCTCAACATGTCCTCCAATGTCTGGATGGTCCGCTCAGTCTGTCCGTCAGTCTGAGGGTGATAGGCGGTACTCAATCTCAGCAGTGTATCAAAAGCCTCCTGCAGCGCCTCCCAGAACTGAGATGTGAACTTCGGGTCCCTATCACTAATGATACTTTCGGGCACCCCGTGAAGCCTCACAATCTCGCGGATATATAGTTTGGCCAACTGCTCTATAGTGAAGCTCACCTTCACTGGAAGAAAATGGGCAGACTTGGTCAATCTGTCCACAATGACCCAGATAGAGTCACAACCAGCGTGAGTCTTAAGCAATCCCACCACGAAGTCCATGGAAATACTCTCCCACTTCCACTGTGGAATCTCAAGAGGTTGAAGCTTACCAGACGGTTTCTGGTGCTCAATCTTCACTTTCTGACATATCAAACACTTGGACACGTAGACCGTTATGTCTTTCTTCATGCCCGGCCACCACAAATTTATTTTTAAGTCCTGGTACAATTTTGTAGCACCAGGGTGGATAGTAAACCGGCCCTTATGAGCCTCTGCCAAAACCTCCTCAGTCAATGGCCCTCGAGGAATCACAATCCTCTTTTTGAACAGCAATAAACCATCCTCGTTCCAAGACACACCGTCCTGGTTCTTCACATAATCTAGGAACTCTCTTTGCACTTGTGCCTCTTTAATCTTTTCCATCAGCTCATTAATCACTTCTGTTGTTTCCATCTCAAGCAGTGCGCCCCCAAACAAGGAGTTCACTCTCAAGTCTCTGAACTTTTCAATTACCTCGTAGTCGCTCATCATCAAGCTGGATAAGCTCACGGATTTCCGACTCAAAGCATCGGCTACCACATTGGCCTTGCCAGGGTGATACCTCAACTTAAAGTCGTAGTCCTTCAAGAACTCCATCCATCTCCGCTGTCTCATGTTCAACTCCTTCTGGTCAAACAGATATTTCAGACTCTTGTGATCACTGAATACAGCAAACTTCATGCCAAACAGGTAATGCCTCCAAATCTTGAAAGCAAAAACAATAGCTGCTAACTCCAAGTCGTGAGTCGGGTAGTTCTCCTCATGAGGTTTCAACTGTCTTGAAGCATAAGCAACAGCTTTCCCTTTCTGCATTAACACGCAGCCAAGCCCTTTACCAGAGGCATCGCAGTATAACTCAAACTGCTCCGTGTAACAGCCCGTGTTAACCCCGATTGTTAACATACTATCGTATTAAGCCACGCTTAATTAAAATGCGGAATAACTTTTTCTTTAATTCAATTATGACGTCATTAAACTTAACCAACTTGATTACTTAATCAATTTCATAAAATACTGCCTGTATGTAAATTGCAAGACAACTAACTGAAATACCTCATATATAAATATAATTTGAGTATCTAAAGCCACAGGACTACAACACATAGCCTGGGTCAAAATCATGATACTTTAATTACAACTTAAAATAAAAAGACAATAGCAAGACCATGTGGCATGGACAAACCCCATGCTCACCAAATAAGGCACAATGCCCAACAACAGTCTCAGCATAATATCATAATCAAAGCGGGAAAACATAAACAGCAGTCAACATCCAGCATGTCAGCATGTCATAATAACATCAACTCAGCTCTGGCCTCCTGCCACCTGAGCCCTCAACATTACCTGATCCTGAAATAAGCGTCACCAAACGTGGGGTGAGATCTCTAAACAAGAAATCTCAGTAAGACAAGGGGTCCTCAAGGATCTTCCACCCCAAGCTCACTTACATGTGTAATATAAGTTCAAAAACAGTATTTACAATATAAGTTCCAAAACTATGCGATGCAGCAGATAATCATGCCATGTGTGTTTATCAAATCTACTGGCCAGAGAAATGCAGGAATACGTCTATACCTACATGAGTACAAGGAACACGGCTTGCACCTCACCCACAGCCTCACCATCTTGTATGTACTACATACCCAGGCTTACCGTATAGGTGGACACCACATGCATATCATAAAAGCACATTGCATATAATAGCTCAACAGCATTTCCAAAAGATCAAAGCATGTAACACAGCATGCATAAACCACATCCCCATGGGACATGGTGGAACCACAAAATGGCTAAACCGAGGACACGAAAGCTTACCTTGCAAGCTAGCTATCCAAGCCAAGAGTCCAACCACTCTCAAATCCAAATACAGCGGTATCACAATCTGTTATGGACCAATAATATATCATTAATTATGCATCACAAGCATATAACTTAAAGACTACGCCTTTCCTTTACGTTTTACGTCTTAAGGATCCCAACAAGGCCATAAGCCCTTAATCATGTGATTCTGACTTAGTTCATTAATTACAGAAGTTCAACTTCCTTAATCTAGGGTCCACAAACCCCCAATAGCTTACTGTTCACACAGCACAGCTACTGTTCTGCGAAATCCCAGAATATCCGGATATCACAAGGGACATATCCGGATATACAATATCCGGAAATCACACCGTAAATATCCGGATATACCATATCCGGATATCCAGATCCCTCATCCGAATATGAATATCCGGATACCATATCCGGATATGCATATCCGGATACCATATCCGGATACTGATATTCGGATATCTGTTCGACAAATATCCGGATATCTCACGACAGAATGCAGTTTCTGCATTTCGTGAATATCCACCCCAAAGATTCAACTTTTAACACATGTACACGTTAAAGCATGCATCTTTAATCTGTTTTAGGTTCATACTCATTATACCTTCTTGTTTACTCATTAAACATGGCAAAGACATCAACTTTAAGCCATAAAACTAAGATCAAAGATGAGGAAACTTACCCCAAGCTTGAAACAGAGTAATGTGTGCTCTTGGAGCTCTCCAAAAGCTCCTCAACTCAGGCCACACAAAGGTGTACGAAAATGGTGCTCAAGACTTGATCTTTCTACCCAAAGGTTGCTTCTTGGAGCTTCCACCACCAAGGAAAAGCTCACAACTCCCTCTCAACACAACTCAACCCCCAAAACAGACCTCAAAACACACTCCACAATGGCTGAATGTGCAGAGAATGCAGCCTCACACTCCCACAACCTACCCAATCAAGTGTTTAGAAGAGGAAATGTGTATGAAATGGCTTCAACCTCAAGAAAAGAGAAGAGAAGCCAATGAAACAGTGTTTTGGAATTTGCTGCTCAGCCTCTTCACGTATAATAAGGGTTTGCCTAGGGTTTTGTGCCTTAGTATGCTTATTTATAGGCACATGGCCACTTAACGCGTAGTATTAGCCTTAATAGCAACGAAAAAGATCTTGATCCCAAACTTTGGAATCTAGACCTACACATTTTTCTAAGATTTTTCATATTTTTATTTTATTTTTCGGAGCACCTTTCCGATACGCGCTTTTCCATAGCCAGTATCAGTTCTGGCATCAGATTACATTATTTTGACTTGAAACTCGTTTTACAAGTCCTACATAATATTCTAGTAATTATCATGCATTCGTTATAATTTTCCGGGATACTTTTCCGGTACACATTTATACCGGGTAGCAGAACCGGTATCTGCGTTTTTCTTCCGAAAAGCGACTTTAAGCATTTTTACTCACACAATATAATTATTTAAGCCCAATAATAATTATTAAGGATAAATTATGGAATCATTTCCTAATTATTATAATTAATTCGCTAATTACCTTAATTAGCGGTGCGGGTTCTTACACTCCGCAGGATCAGGAAGGACTAACACAGGAGCAGTAGTCAGTCTCTCCTTCAACTCCTGGAAGCACTCCTTCAACTCCGTATAATAAGGCGAGTCATCGGTAGCACCATCTTGGAGAATCCCTCTATGAACCTCCTGTAGTACCCAGCCAAACCCAAGAAGCTTCTCACTTCTGTAACCGTCTTGGGCCTCTCCCAATCCATCACGGCCTCAATCTTGTTAGGATCAACTGCAACTCCATCAGCAGAAATCACATGACCCAGAAATTTCACTGCCTTGAGCCAAAACTCACATTTTGACGGCTTAGCATAAAGCTTTTTCTCTTTCAACACTTGCAAAACAATCTTCAAGTTCTCGGCATGCACCTCCTATGTCTTGGAGTAAATCAAGATGTCGTCAATGAAAACGATCACAAACTGATCCAGGTACGGCTGGAAGATCCTGTTCATGTAGTCCATTAACACTGCGGGTGCATTTGCGAGTCCAAACGGGATCACCAAGTACTCATAATGCCCGTACCTCGAGCGAAATGCGGTCTTCGGGGCATCCTCCGGCTTTACCCGTATCTGATGGTAATCGGACCGGAGATCAATCTTGGAATATACGCAAGCACCCCTGAGCTGATCCAGCAAATCATCAATGCGTGGAAGAGGATACTTGTTCTTGATTGTCACCTTGTTCAACTGTCTATAGTCGGTGCACAACCGCATGGTCCCATCTTTCTTTTTCACAAAAATAACCGGTGCTCCCCAAGGAGACACACTCGGCCGAATGAACTCTTTCGCTGAAAGCTCCTCAATATGCTTCTTCAGCTTCGCCAACTCCGGTGGCGACATCCGGTATGGAGCTAATGAGATAGGCCCCACATCAGGCAATAAATCTATGGAGAACTCTATCTCCCACTGCGATGGAAACTCAGGAATCTCCTCGGGAAACACCTCGAGGAATTCCCTCACCATAGGAATGCCAGTGAGATCCTCCTGTGTCCCACTCACCAAACCTCCCAACATAACATAGCCAAATGCTCCTGCTCTCAAGGCCCTCCTCGCCTGCATGACTGAAATGAACGGTGAGGAACTGGCTGTGGACCCACCCGGAGACATCACCACTCTCTGGGCACAACAATCAATCAAAGCACAGTTTCTGGACAGCCAATCCATGCCCAGAATAATCTCCAAGTTAGCCATCGGCAATCCTATCAGATCTACTGAGAAATCACGGCCATCCCACTGAAACGCTACATCGCGATGAACAGTGGAGGTCAAACATTTTTCTCCGGTGGCGGTGGTCACCCGCATCGGTGGAGAAAGCACATCACTGGGCAACTCAAGCCCCACAGCAATAGGGGTAGCAACAAAAGAATGCGTTGCCCCGGAATCAAACAACACATCAACAGCTGACCCACCAATGGTAACAGTACCTCTGACCAGGTTTGGAGCTCTGTCCGACTGCTGACGATCCAAAGTATACACACGCCCCGTAGTAGGTGGCACGGCTGGTGCCCCGGTAGGAACCATCTGCAATGGCATAGCCTACACTGCAGCAACTCTCGCCGTCGGGCAATCTCTGGAGTAGTGGCCCTCCTTGCCACACTGAAAGCAAATCAACTGACCGGTAGAACACGGTCCAAAGTGTGACTTCCCGCATCCCGAGCATCTGGGCGCAGGAGGTCTAGCTGTGTTCCCCTGAGTAGAAGTCTTTTTAAATTGATTTGGCGCTTGCTTAGCCGCCAACTGTTTGCCTTTGCCCTTGTTTCCAAACTTTCTGTCCCTCTAGGGAGCGGAACCGCTAGTACCCTGTGGCACCTCAATCTTGGCCTTCTTGGCCTGACACGCACGACAGTAGTCCTCAATGTCGCGACACTGCTGTACTAAAGCTCCGAAGTCTCTCGAAGCAGAACCAGCAAGATGTCCAGCAATGTCCTCATTAAGTCCCCTCCGGAACTTAGCAGCAAGAAAAACAGGGGTCGGTCTCGCCATACGGAAATGAGCAAACTTGACCAACTCATTAAACTTGGCCAGGTACTCGTCCACAAATAACGAGCCCTGCTCCAACCGGTCAAACTCTCCCTGCTTCCTCTCCTGAGAGTCATAGGGAAAGTACTGACCCAGAAAACACTCCTCAAAGAACGGCCACGTCATCACACGGCCCTGCATCTCATAGATGTGGGAAATGTTGGTCCACCACTCATGGGCCTCGCCCTCCAGCATGTAAGTGGCAAACATCAGCTTCTGCGGATCGGTACACTACATGATCCTGAAGATCTTGTCCAACGCCTGTAACCATTTGGCAGCAGCAATGGGATCATAAGATCCGTCGAAAGAAGGTGGCTTACGCTTGTGGAAAGCATTCAGCCTGCGGTATCTCGTCACGATCCTCAGCAAATACGGGGTTGGTTTGCAAAGCCCCCGTCAAATGACTACCCTCACCCATCTGACTCTAGGTGTCCTCCTGTTGACTAGGCGGAGGTGGAGGCGGTGGCGGCGGTGGAGGTGGTGGAGGACACTGGCCAGCAGCAGGACCAGCCCTCAACTCCTCCAATATGACCCTCAGCGTAGTCATGTTGGCCATCCGGTTCTCCTCCAGAACCTTAGTAGTGGCTCGCCGGTTCGCCTCTCTGATAGCGTCCAGCATCGCCTGGTTTGCCAACCTCGTGGCCTCCTGGTCGGCTAGTCGGGCCGCCTGCATCTCAGCTAATGCAGCCAGGATAGGATCCGATTGATCCTCACTCGTACTAGGGTTCCTCCTCGGTGGCACCATGACTCTGCACAAGTTACACAAAGAATGAGTTGATCAGGCCCACACTATGTGGTCACATATGCATCATCATAATACACACCAATCAGAGAGAACGCAAAGTAGACACGCAACGAAGCATCCTAAGTTATTGCAATACATACAGGCTTTTCCCTAGAAAGTGCACTGATACCATAAAATGTAACAGCTCGTGTTAACCCGAATTGTTAACATACTATCGTATTAAGCCACGCTTAATTAAAATGCAGAATAACTTTTTCTTTAATTCAATTATGACGTCATTAACCTTAGCCAACTTGATTACTTAATCAATTTCATAAAATACTGCCTGTATGTAAATTGCAAGACAACTAACTAAAATACCTCATATATAAATAATAAGTGAGTATCTAAAGCCACAGGACTACAACACATAGCCTGGGTCAAAATCCTGATACTATAATTACAACTTTAACTAATTAGATAATAACAAAACCATGTGGCATGGACAAACCCCATGCTCACCAAATAAGGCACAATGCCCAATAACAGTCTCAGCATAATATCATAATCAAAGCGGGAAAACATAAACAGCAGTCAACATCCAGCATGTCAGCATGTCATAATAACATCAACTCAGCTCTGGCCTCCTGCCACCTGAGCCCTCAACATTACCTGATCCTGAAATAAGCGTCCCCAAACGTGGGGTGAGATCTCTAAACAAGAAATCTCAGTAAGGCAAGGGGTCCTCAAGGATCTTCCACCCCAAGCTCACTTACATGTGTAATATAAGTTCAAAAACAGTATTTACAATATAAGTTCCAAAACTATGCAGTGCAACAGATATCTATGCCATGTGTGTTTAATAAATCTACTGGCCAGAGAAATGTAGGAATACGTCTATACCCACATAAGTACAAGGAAAACCGCTTGCACCTCACCCACAGCCTCACCATCTTGTATGTGCTACATACTCAGGCTTACCGTATAGGTGGATACCACATGCATATCATAAAAGCACATTGCATATAATAGCTCAACAGCATTTCCAAAACATCAAAGCATGTAACACAACATGCATAAACCACATCCCCATGGGACATGGTGGAACCATAACATGGCTAAACCGAGGACACGAAAGCTTACCTTGCAAGCTAGCTATCCAAGCCAAGAGTCCAACCTCTCACAAGTCCAAACACAGCAGTATCACAATCTGATTTGGACCAATAAAATATCATTAATTATGTAACACAAGCATACCACTTAAAGACTATGCCTTTCTTTTACGTTTTACTTCTCAAGGCTTCCAACAAAGCCATAAGCCCTTAATCATGTTATTCTGACTTAGTTTATTAATTACAGAAGTTCAACTTCCTTAATCTAGGGTCCACAAACCCCCAATCACTTA
>JAVKPL010004462.1:0-2500 GCA_032173675.1 Gastrolobium villosum
AGAACACACATGATTACACACCATGAAAGAGGTCTAAGTTCTAGGCTTACCTCTTGTAGCACACACTCCTTGCTCACACACCACACCTTTCCAGTTCTACCAACAACAAGTCCACACTTCCTAGGAGATGATCTATGCGCATTCAAGGGTGAGGAGGACAACTTTGGACAGCTCCCAAGGTGAGTACCAAGGCTGGACTGTGAGGGGAAAAGAGAAAGGAAACTCACACTTACTTGGTGGTATAGGCCACGGTTTTGAGAGGTGAGGGAAGGTGGAGTGATCAAAGCTTTTCTTTCTTCCTCCAAAACTTGTATGTTCGGCTAGGAGTGAGGGAGGAGGAGGATATGTGGGCTGAACTTGTGCAAAAGTGAGGAGGCCTCTTGTTGTGCGCATAACTTAAAGGAAAAGTGAGGGGAGGTTGCAATGATGAATCATCATGAAATTTCTGGTTTCTTGCAAGAATGGGACTGCACACATGGTCAAAACAAGCAAGGGGTTGCTTCTAACATACACTATGCACATGCAAGGAGGTGAAAAGGAAGAGTTCAGATCTGAACGATGCTACCAAAGTCAGAATTTTAAACATAAACAAGCAAGCTAGGCGCACATGATGGAGTGGGAAGGAGGTGCATCATGAGCACATGTAAGAGGGTTCACTAAGTCCACAAGCAAGACAGCTTTGTGGCAGCCAAAAAAATCTGAATTGATGCAGTCCTTGTGCGCACATGATGGGGTGAAATGCAGCCCAAAATCCTTCTTTGGTTGCATGTGGAAACAAGGCAGATTTGGCTCATGATGGACTGCCAAAAGCATGCAAAAATCTGCACATTTCAGCCTCATGATGGAAGGTGTAAGGTGGTTCTCCAAGTCAACACTCAATGCAGATTTTGTGTCATAAAAATCTGCTCCAAGCCCTCTTCAAGTGCGCCAAAATGAAGAAGAATGCAGCCTAAAATCATGCTAAATGGTACATGTGTCTCCCATGCAATGAAGTTGAATTCAAAAGGTGCACAAGCCTAGGTGTGAGGTGGCGGTCATGAAGGGAAGGTTGGCAGATTTTCTAAGTATTTTCCACCTCTTGTGCGCATGAATGAGTGAGAGAATACATCAAGTCAAGTGAAGGTTCCTTGGTACACAAACAACCTTGTTGGACAAGGCTTAGGGAAATAAGAATGGTTACAACTTTGGGCTGAAACAAGGTAGGTCCAAAAGCCATCCTTGGGCCATTGGCCACACACACAAAGAACCCAATCACACAAGTCCAATAGTGACAAGTCCACACACACTAGCCCACTACCAAAGTCCAATGAACACTAAGGTCCTATAACACACAATCAAATTACACTTATGATTAAATTCATATGTCTACATATGTACCCTCCTATGATTTAATTTAATTACTTACCTTAGTCTCATCCAAGGATAAAGATCAACAATTCGCAAGCCATCACACATAAACCATAAATCCGAATTCTACACATGTACCTATAACATATAGTACTTATTTCCGTCGAATATTTTTGACGGAAAATGAATTCCATCGAAAATGGATGAATAAAATAAATGCATAAGAAATTGATTTTATGAAGTTTTTCGATGAAAAATGGATTCCGCCGAACATTTTTGACGAAAATGTATTCCGTCGAAAACGGATGAATAAAATAAATGCAAAAGAAATTGATTTTGTGAAGTTTTTCGACGGAAAGCAAATTCCGTCGAAAACGGATGAATAAAATAAATGCAAAAGAAATTGTTTTTGTGAAGATTTTTGACGGAAAATGGATTCCGTCGAAGATTTTTGACGTAAAATGAATTCCATCGAAAACGGATGAATAAAATAAATGCAAAAGAAATTGATTTTGTGAATTTTTTCGACGGAAAATGGATTCGGTCGAAGATTTTTGACGGAAAATGTATTCCGTCGAAAACGGATGAATAAAATAAATGCAAAAGAAATTGATTTTGTGAAGTTTTTCGACGAAAAAAGAATTGCGTCGAAAACGGATTAATAAAATAAATGCAAAAGAAATTGATTTTTTGATGTTTTTCGACGAAAAATGAATTTCGTAGAAGATTTTTGATGGAAAATGGATTCCGTCGAAGATTTTTGACAGAAAATGAATTCCGTCAAAAACGGATGAATAAAATAAATGCAAACGAAATTGATTTTATCAAGTTTTTCGACGAAAATTGTATTCCGTCGAAGATTTTTGACGGAAAATGAATTCCGTCGAAAATGGATGAATAAAATAAATGCAAAAGAAATTGATTTTACCAAGTTTTTCGACGCAAAATGTATTCCGTCGATGATTTTTGACGAAAAATGTATTCCGTCGAAAACGGACGAATAAAATAAATGCAAAATAAATTGATTTTGTGAAGTTTTTCGACAGAAAACAAATTCCGTCGAAAACGGATGAATAAAATAAATGCAAAAGAAATTGATTTTGTGAAGTTTTTCGACTGAAAATGGATTCCGTAGAAGATTTTTGACGGAAAA
>JAVKPL010004462.1:7500-10000 GCA_032173675.1 Gastrolobium villosum
GAGTCAGTTATAAAGTAATGAGGCTGTTACGTGTGGAGTTAAGTTATTCAGATCAATGAAGAGGATTGCGATGCGGGATGAAACTTGGATGATATTAATGAGTTAGTTATAAAGTAATGAGGCTGTTATGTGTGGAGTTATGTTATTCATATCAATGATTAATGAGTCAGTTATAAAGTAATGAGGCTGTTACGTGTGGAGTTAAGTTATTCAGATCAATGAAGAGGATTGCGATGCGGGATGAAACTTGGATGATATTAATGAGTTAGTTATAAAGTAATGAGGCTGTTATGTGTGGAGTTATGTTATTCATATCAATGATTAATGAGTCAGTTATAAAGTAATGAGGCTGTTACGTGTGGAGTTATGTTATTCAGATCAATGAAGAGGATTGCGATGCGGGATGAAACTTGGATGATATTAATGAGTTAGTTATAAAGTAATGAGGCTGTTATGTGTGGAGTTATGTTATTCATATCAATGATTAATGAGTCAGTTATAAAGTAATGAGGCTGTTACGTGTGGAGTTATGTTATTCAGATCAATGAAGAGGATTGCGATGCGGGATGAAACTTGGATGATATTAATGAGTTAGTTATAAAGTAATGAGGCTGTTATGTGTGGAGTTATGTTATTCATATCAATGATTAATGAGTCAGTTATAAAGTAATGAGGCTGTTACGTGTGGAGTTATGTTATTCAGATCAATGAAGAGGATTGCGATGCGGGATGAAACTTGGATGATATTAATGAGTTAGTTATAAAGTAATGAGGCTGTTATGTGTGGAGTTATGTTATTCATATCAATGATTAATGAGTCAGTTATAAAGTAATGAGGCTGTTACGTGTGGAGTTAAGTTATTCAGATCAATGAAGAGGATTGCGATGCGGGATGAAACTTGGATGATATTAATGAGTTAGTTATAAAGTAATGAGGCTGTTATGTGTGGAGTTATGTTATTCATATCAATGATTAATGAGTCAGTTATAAAGTAATGAGGCTGTTACGTGTGGAGTTATGTTATTCAGATCAATGAAGAGGATTGCGATGCGGGATGAAACTTGGATGATATTAATGAGTTAGTTATAAAGTAATGAGGCTGTTATGTGTGGAGTTATGTTATTCATATCAATGATTAATGAGTCAGTTATAAAGTAATGAGGCTGTTACGTGTGGAGTTATGTTATTCAGATCAATGAAGAGGATTGCGATGCGGGATGAAACTTGGATGATATTAATGAGTTAGTTATAAAGTAATGAGGCTGTTATGTGTGGAGTTATGTTATTCATATCAATGATTAATGAGTCAGTTATAAAGTAATGAGGCTGTTACGTGTGGAGTTATGTTATTCAGATCAATGAAGAGGATTGCGATGCGGGATGAAACTTGGATGATATTAATGAGTTAGTTATAAAGTAATGAGGCTGTTATGTGTGGAGTTATGTTATTCATATCAATGATTAATGAGTCAGTTATAAAGTAATGAGGCTGTTACGTGTGGAGTTAAGTTATTCAGATCAATGAAGAGGATTGCGATGCGGGATGAAACTTGGATGATATTAATGAGTTAGTTATAAAGTAATGAGGCTGTTATGTGTGGAGTTATGTTATTCATATCAATGATTAATGAGTCAGTTATAAAGTAATGAGGCTGTTACGTGTGGAGTTATGTTATTCAGATCAATGAAGAGGATTGCGATGCGGGATGAAACTTGGATGATATTAATGAGTTAGTTATAAAGTAATGAGGCTGTTATGTGTGGAGTTATGTTATTCATATCAATGATTAATGAGTCAGTTATAAAGTAATGAGGCTGTTACGTGTGGAGTTAAGTTATTCAGATCAATGAAGAGGATTGCGATGCGGGATGAAACTTGGATGATATTAATGAGTTAGTTATAAAGTAATGAGGCTGTTATGTGTGGAGTTATGTTATTCATATCAATGATTAATGAGTCAGTTATAAAGTAATGAGGCTGTTACGTGTGGAGTTATGTTATTCAGATCAATGAAGAGGATTGCGATGCGGGATGAAACTTGGATGATATTAATGAGTTAGTTATAAAGTAATGAGGCTGTTATGTGTGGAGTTATGTTATTCATATCAATGATTAATGAGTCAGTTATAAAGTAATGAGGCTGTTACGTGTGGAGTTATGTTATTCAGATCAATGAAGAGGATTGCGATGCGGGATGAAACTTGGATGATATTAATGAGTTAGTTATAAAGTAATGAGGCTGTTATGTGTGGAGTTATGTTATTCATATCAATGATTAATGAGTCAGTTATAAAGTAATGAGGCTGTTACGTGTGGAGTTAAGTTATTCAGATCAATGAAGAGGATTGCGATGCGGGATGAAACTTGGATGATATTAATGAGTTAGTTATAAAGTAATGAGGCTGTTATGTGTGGAGTTATGTTATTCATATCAATGATTAATGAGTCAGTTATAAAGTAATGAGGCTGTTACGTGTGGAGTTATGTTATTCAGATCA
>JAVKPL010004462.1:20000-21977 GCA_032173675.1 Gastrolobium villosum
TGAGTTAGTTATAAAGTAATGAGGCTGTTATGTGTGGAGTTATGTTATTCATATCAATGATTAATGAGTCAGTTATAAAGTAATGAGGCTGTTACGTGTGGAGTTATGTTATTCAGATCAATGAAGAGGATTGCGATGCGGGATGAAACTTGGATGATATTAATGAGTTAGTTATAAAGTAATGAGGCTGTTATGTGTGGAGTTATGTTATTCATATCAATGATTAATGAGTCAGTTATAAAGTAATGAGGCTGTTACGTGTGGAGTTATGTTATTCAGATCAATGAAGAGGATTGCGATGCGGGATGAAACTTGGATGATATTAATGAGTTAGTTATAAAGTAATGAGGCTGTTATGTGTGGAGTTATGTTATTCATATCAATGATTAATGAGTCAGTTATAAAGTAATGAGGCTGTTACGTGTGGAGTTATGTTATTCAGATCAATGAAGAGGATTGCGATGCGGGATGAAACTTGGATGATATTAATGAGTTAGTTATAAAGTAATGAGGCTGTTATGTGTGGAGTTATGTTATTCATATCAATGATTAATGAGTCAGTTATAAAGTAATGAGGCTGTTACGTGTGGAGTTAAGTTATTCAGATCAATGAAGAGGATTGCGATGCGGGATGAAACTTGGATGATATTAATGAGTTAGTTATAAAGTAATGAGGCTGTTATGTGTGGAGTTATGTTATTCATATCAATGATTAATGAGTCAGTTATAAAGTAATGAGGCTGTTACGTGTGGAGTTATGTTATTCAGATCAATGAAGAGGATTGCGATGCGGGATGAAACTTGGATGATATTAATGAGTTAGTTATAAAGTAATGAGGCTGTTATGTGTGGAGTTATGTTATTCATATCAATGATTAATGAGTCAGTTATAAAGTAATGAGGCTGTTACGTGTGGAGTTATGTTATTCAGATCAATGAAGAGGATTGCGATGCGGGATGAAACTTGGATGATATTAATGAGTTAGTTATAAAGTAATGAGGCTGTTATGTGTGGAGTTATGTTATTCATATCAATGATTAATGAGTCAGTTATAAAGTAATGAGGCTGTTACGTGTGGAGTTAAGTTATTCAGATCAATGAAGAGGATTGCGATGCGGGATGAAACTTGGATGATATTAATGAGTTAGTTATAAAGTAATGAGGCTGTTATGTGTGGAGTTATGTTATTCATATCAATGATTAATGAGTCAGTTATAAAGTAATGAGGCTGTTACGTGTGGAGTTATGTTATTCAGATCAATGAAGAGGATTGCGATGCGGGATGAAACTTGGATGATATTAATGAGTTAGTTATAAAGTAATGAGGCTGTTATGTGTGGAGTTATGTTATTCATATCAATGATTAATGAGTCAGTTATAAAGTAATGAGGCTGTTACGTGTGGAGTTATGTTATTCAGATCAATGAAGAGGATTGCGATGCGGGATGAAACTTGGATGATATTAATGAGTTAGTTATAAAGTAATGAGGCTGTTATGTGTGGAGTTATGTTATTCATATCAATGATTAATGAGTCAGTTATAAAGTAATGAGGCTGTTACGTGTGGAGTTAAGTTATTCAGATCAATGAAGAGGATTGCGATGCGGGATGAAACTTGGATGATATTAATGAGTTAGTTATAAAGTAATGAGGCTGTTATGTGTGGAGTTATGTTATTCATATCAATGATTAATGAGTCAGTTATAAAGTAATGAGGCTGTTACGTGTGGAGTTAAGTTATTCAGATCAATGAAGAGGATTGCGATGCGGGATGAAACTTGGATGATATTAATGAGTTAGTTATAAAGTAATGAGGCTGTTATGTGTGGAGTTATGTTATTCATATCAATGATTAATGAGTCAGTTATAAAGTAATGAGGCTGTTACGTGTGGAGTTAAGTTATTCAGATCAATGAAGAGGATTGCGATGCGGGATGAAACTTGGATGATATTAATGAGTTAGTTATAAAGTAATC
>JAVKPL010004463.1:0-22055 GCA_032173675.1 Gastrolobium villosum
AATTTATATTGTTAAAATAATAAAATAAAATTTTGACTATTTAAAAAGTTACAATGAAACTAAAAAGTAAAGTGAAAGCATGACCACATCAAGATACCCATAAAAAGTTTGGTTTTGAGATATCAAATTCATTACATAATCATATGACAATATAGTGTAAGTATTAAACTTTTTCATGTTTGATACTCTTCTTCAAAAGCATCACTAATTCATAGACAGATAAAAAAAAAACTCAGTAACTAAAAGTGATGTACCTTAAAAACAAAAAAACACTTTAATAAAGATCAAACTCAGCACAAGAAAACAAGCAACATACATGAACATTATGATCTCTACTTTTAAGAAAGCATACCTCACGTGACTTTGTACCCTTCCAATGCATTTCCCGGTTCAGCACACTCATCTTCTCTCCAATTTTCTCAATTTCATGTTTGCTATCACAGCTACTATTAGCCATGTACATATTCATAATCCTCTCTGCAGCCTCTGCTTCATCTTTGCTTCCATGGATCAGCTTTTCAACTTCTGCTTTTGGAAGCCTCATTTTCAACCTCATTCCACCATTCTGTGACCCTTCCATGTTGCTGCTCTGTGGTTTCATGATTGTAAGATCAGAAGCAGACCTTCGAGACAGAACAAGGCTTTCAAGCCTGTCTTTGGCACTCATGTTAATGCCAGAACGAACCCTTCTTGGAATTGTACTCTCTTTTGGAAGCTCCACAAGAAAATAGAGTCTTTTTGGTTGCAACTCTTTGTGTGCTTCCAAAGGCTTTGCTCTTATACCATAATGTTTCACTGCCTCAGATTCTAACAAAACAAGACCAGGGTGGTCCTTAAGTACATCACCAACTTTTATTGGTGTCTTCAGCTTGAAGGTTTCCCCATCAATTTTCATTACCTTTGTGGTCTTCTTCGATCCTAAGGTATTTCCCATTACTACTAAGTGACTCAAAGTTATGATAAACCAGATTTTTGGGTCAGGTTTTTTTTTTTTTTCTCACTTTTTTGTGACTCACTAATCAAAGAGCAAGAAGCAAAATATAGTCTTTAAAGGTTGATATTAACAACCAAATTCTTGTTGCGGGTAATCCTCACAAACCAACAAAGGGTGTAACGTTCACACGGGAAATGGTGGTTGTGAGACAAAGACATTGTTGTATGGGTGGTTGTGGATTTTAGGGGCATTGGTCAATAAAAGATGGCAAAGTTTGAAAACCAGACAAATTTTTGACACAAGGTACCAAAACAGAAAACACTAAACTAAGTTGACAGAAAAGGTACCAAAACCAAATAACACTAAACTAAGTAGCGTTTCGCTTTCCAAAGAACGAAAAGGTAGAACAAG
Source organism: Gastrolobium villosum (assembly GCA_032173675.1). Classification (NCBI taxonomy): domain Eukaryota; kingdom Viridiplantae; phylum Streptophyta; class Magnoliopsida; order Fabales; family Fabaceae; genus Gastrolobium; species Gastrolobium villosum. The sequence goes on from JAVKPL010004463.1 coordinate 1,346, forward strand.
CATACTTGTTACTGTGTTGACGTGCGGGTGTAAAATAACCAAAAAAATCATACGGAACAATGAACCGGATTGAACCGTACTTTACTTAAGATAAATGATTTTTAAAAATTAGTTCATGAACGAACCGATATTTAAAGAACCAGTTCATGAGCTAAACCGAGCCGACCCAGTTCAATACCCACACTCGTGAGTGTCTGGGGAAGAACATACAAGTCAAGTCTTATCCCCATTTTTGCGGAGAGGCCGAGTCGAAGTCGGGACCTTGGACATCACGGTAAGCATATTTACTACTGAGCCAAACCGGCCGGCCCTTCATAACATTATTTTTTAAATTTTTAAATATATTTTTTTTAAAATAGGGTCGACGCGAACCGATTCCGAACTGAACCAAACCGAATCGTTTCCAACTGAACCGAACCGCGTCTGAACCGAACCATTTTCGAACCGAACCGAATTATTTTCGAACCGAACCATGTAAATTAATTCGGTTTAGTTTTTCAAAAAATTCGATTCGATTCGACTCATGCACAGATGCTATGTATGTTGTTATAGGCCTTGTCTCTGTTCAGGTTTTGTTTTTTCAACAACCATGTTTTAATCTTCAACTTGAGGCCCCAGTTGCAATATTTTTAAATTCAAGTGTTGGGTTTGGTTTTCTGATCTCTTCAACGATGTGACAAACGATAATCACGGCGGGGATTCAAGGATTTTTGAATGGTAGGACATTTCTTGCATGTGATGTGAAATCGATTTTGACTTTTGCTTGTAGGTATATGTGAAATGGACGTGTGACATGAAATTACGTGACACAATTTCCTTTGTTTATAAATAAATAAACCGTTTAGGATTTAGAATTTAAGATTTATAATTCACGAGATTGTTATGAATCAATTCCTTATGTGTGAAAAATAAAATTTCTCCATCGAAGAGTTGTTTTTTTTGTGAGTAGTGGAAAAGAGATTTAAGTACAAGTCAAACTCTCAATATTCACTTTTAGTCCAAAAAAAGTGAATGTGGAATTTTTTGGGAAAGGGTAACATTTTTCAAAGTGAATAAAGGTGAGACTAATGGCGAAGAAAATTGATAAACAAATGATTTAAAGTTTGATTAGAAGCTAAAGTCCAAAACTGGAGTCCAAATTGATCTTCGGCTCATCAAGTTGGAAAAAGTATTGGACAAAGGGTGAAATCTTCACTTTTTTTTTTTTTAAAGTTACTTCTACTTCCATGTTTGGCTGTTGTTCCCCACGACATCCAGAAACAACAGAAAATAAAAAAATAAAATAATATACCTAAGAGTTGTTGATCCGGTAATAATCCATCCAGATTTAAAGATTTGATTGAATAGGTTCGATTTCTAAAAGTCACAACTCCTTGAGAGAATAAGGAGATTCAAATCCAAAATTTGATTAATCAGATAAGATTTCAAAAATCCGTTGATATATATATATATATATATATATATATATATTACCATCTCACCTTTATATTGTGGCAGTTTACATTGGATTTATATCAGAATGTTTTATGTCTTAGAGAGAAATATACACACTTCTCCATCTATTCTTTTATGAGGAAGGTTATAGTTACAACCTTTCTTTTACAATCTCTTACAACCATATCTTATTACCGTTGATTTCTGTCAATCAACGATTATGATTTATTGTGAATTAATAATTAATTAATGAGTTTAATTTATTAAAAAGATAACCGTTGATTGATGGAAATTAACGGCGATAAGGTATGGTCGTAAGAGGTTGTAAAAAAAAAGTTGTAACTATAACCTTCCCCTTCTTTTATATATATAAATTTTATTTATCTCTTTGAGTGAAGTAGTTCTTGATATTTTTAAAAGTTTCATTTTTCTTAATAGGTTAAGGGATTAATTCCGAATTAAAATTTAGTCACAATTAAAATCCTTCTCCACTAAAAATATATTTGATAGAAATTCAACTCAAATTTTCTGGCCATACATGTGACTGAACTATACCCATTGGGTTCAAATATGTCCATCTAGTCTAATATACACGACAACCAAATTCCACGTTATGTGCTTAATTTGTTGGGTTGTTGGTTTTTAATGGTGTCAGCACATCGTAGTCAATCCGTAATCATGGCACTAGTTTAAGTATGAGGAGGAAGTGTAAGGTGTTTTTCTAGTTAGAAGAATAAGTTTAATTATTGAATACTGTACGAATTATCAAAATTAAAAGATTAAATTAAGAGTTTGTTAATGAGTTTTTTTTCATAAATAAAATTTAATTCTTTCGTTCTCACAAAATAATGGCAATCATTAGCAGTTCACGTCCGCATTCAAACAATACATATTAATTAGCATAAATGTGACATTATAAAAATTTGGCTACGTCAATGTCATGTTACAATTTCTCATTTAAGATTGAATAATCGCTTACCCAAAATGTGGGCTCGTAGAAACTTTTTAGTCTCATTAAATGTGATTTTTCATTTTTAATCTTATTCTTACACGCAAAAAAGAAAAAAGTTTTTAAACACATCCCATTTCATAAAATCAATTTCAAGGTGATGACCACGTGACGTGTCCGTAACTATGTGTACCGTTGGAATCTATAAGCTCACTATGTTCCCTTATAGGGTGTATGATCACTGTATGGGAGATATCTATGACTTTGGTAAAGACCAGGGCACGAGATATTATCCCAAGTATAAGCAGATAATCAGTACAAGTATAAAGCTGTAAGAGAATTCAAGTAATAGGCTAAATAACGATACATAACATGCTTTTAGTTGTGCCCCCTGGGGGCTATTTATAGGGATTATGGTGCGGATAGATCAGGGAGGATGGTCAACTCTCCTTGGGATACACTCCTATGATAGCAGTGTTGGGCGGTTTAGGCGCTGACGTTGTGGCAGCGCTGTGTCCCCTGCTACTGGCGATGCCAGCGTTGGGCAAAGGGAGAGTTTCCCTTTGTGATACCTGTGGCGATTGCCTTTGGTGGTTAACATCCCAAGGTAAGACGTTTTGGTGTATCTCTTGGGTGTGCTGCACCCTCGGTGGATGCGAATGTCCACATCAGCCCTTAGGGCTAACGTGGAACTGGAAAGGGGTTTGGGCCAGAGAAGTTGGGCTGCTGGAGCGATTGGCCTGTTAAGGCGGTTGGGGTCTACTGGGGCAATTGGGCCATCCAGAACAGGAGCCCCCAGCTTGGTAGCATGCGTAGGATGGTACCAAGTTAAAGTCTTTGGGCGTTACCTGTAGGGCGACCGTCCTAAAGGATTGGGCCAGAGAATTTGGGTCTTGGGCGGTTGGCCTGTTAAGGTAGTTGGGCCTTCCAGAACACTATGTATGTAATAAAATATGAACTTACGAGCTTATCAAAAAAATAAAATAAAAAATATGAACTTATGAAACTTCGCCTAATCCGGCCGGGTCGATTCGGAACCCGACGAATTGATTATTGGACCGGAACGAGTAAGTATCGGATTGGCCATACATCGGATCGGTCAAAGCCGATTAAAACCGACAATCCAATCGGGTCATGTTAGCACGGAAATCGAAGGGTGTGTAGGAAAATTATAATTCTCATGTTAAATGAGAATTATAAAACCCTTATTTCATATCTCTTAATAAAAATAAACAACGATCACATACGAAGTGGAACATAAACAACAATACATAGCCATCATTACATGAGTGAAAAGTCCTGCTACATATTGTTTTCATCTTTTTTACCAGACCCTATCATTGATGTATCACCATTTTCTTCATCCAACTTCAGATGAATCTTGATCTTGGTACCTCCTTCTCGTTCTGTGCCTTTGCCATGTCATCATAAGATGCATGTAATCCTACAAACAGGTAATACACTACCAGAAGTGCAGTCCACACACCAAATCTTTTAAATGAAGCAATATCTAATGATCCACGAAGGAAAACATTGATGGTAATCAATGCTGATGGCAAGAATGGCACTAGTGGCACACCCCAAATCTCTGGCTTCTTCGCAAGTGGAACCAAAAGCCAAATCCCAAATGTTCCCACAATCCAAAGAGGCACAAATATAGTATAACCAACCCAATTTGAACTTTTGGCCCAGTAAATCATTTTGTTTTGTTATTCAAAATATATTCAAAGACAGACTTTGTTTTTATTATTATTATTTCATTTTTTTCTTGTCCATATAAAGTACTTTTTTTACCTTACTGCTTTTGCGCCTTTCTTTAACTTGTCATCATTTATTGTAAAAATCGACATTGTTTATGGGTAAATAGGTGCAAATTAATGATTAAGTTTCAAGTTAACTTGCGGGGAATATAAAGTTTAACAAAGCTCCAATTCCTATCAACCAGTATTCCCTTCAAAACTCCTGTAAGCAAGTATGCTCAATGTCTTATTTTTTCCTTTTCAATTTTACACTCTTTATAGGTGATTAGTACGGGAAGAGTGCTACAATTGATGATTATTTTAAGAGAAAGAATAGTGAGTTTTTGCTCCGTCTAATCCTAATGTTGAGTTATCAAATACCGAGTCTCCTTCAAAGTCTCCTAGAATTGAAAATAAAGAGGTAGTTAAAGAAGTTGATCTTGCTTTATTGGAAAGAAATCCTGCATTAAGCCCTCTATTATGAAAATATCCTATAAATCAACATGATGGAATTCGTTGTGCTTATCTTAAACTTGGTCCATATCAGTGCAAGCTTCAAATTTATCCTTTCTCTAGACCAGATAAGAATCGACGTCATTTTTGCTCTTCTTGATTTGATTTATTTCCATCTTGGTTAGAGTATTCTTCAACTAAAGATATTGCATTTTGTTTGCCTTGTTATTTATTTAGTAAACCAGTTGGCAGTGGTCGTTTTGGACTTAATACATTTGTTATTGAGGGATTTAGAAATTGAAAACAAGGTTAATAAGTCTGAAAGTACTTTTATTTATGATACAATATTTTTTATTTTCACCCCTCGTGAAAATTCTTGGCTCCGCCACTACTTCGAATCAATAAGGCCAAGTCCACCGGGGAGAACAAGAATAAAGGGCCGACCCAGTTCAAATACTCACTTCGTGAGTGCATGGGGAAAACAAGAATAAAGTGGAAATTGAAATGAGGTTGGCCAGAATATCAAGGCTTGTGAAAAATGCAACAATCACATACGAAGTGGAACATAGACAACAATATATAGCCATCAACATGAGTGAAAAATCCTGCTATATATTGTTTTCATCTTTTTTACCAGACCCTATCATAGAAGTATCACCATTTTCTTCATCTAACTTCAGCTGAGTCTTGATCTCTGGTTCCTTCTCCTCGTTTTGTGCCTTTGCCATGTCATAAGATGCATGTAATCCTACAAACAGGTAATACACTAACAGAATTGCAGTCCACAAACCAAATCTTTTAAATGAAGCAATATCTAATGATCCAAGAAGGAAAACATTGATGGCAATCGATGCTGATGGCAAGAATGGCACTAGTGGCACACCCCAAATCTTTGGCTTCTTCGCAAGTGGAACCAAAAGCCAAACCCCAACCGTTCCCACAATCCAAAGAGGCACAAATATAGTATAACCAACCCAATTTGAACTTTTGGCCCAGTAAACTGCAGAGGCAACAGAGGACCCTAGTATAAGAATAATGCACACGATGAATTTCGCAATATTGAACCTTGTAGTCACCCCTCTAACACAATACCTTCTAACCAATAAGGCCAAGGCCACAAGGGAAAACAAGAATAGAGTGGAAATTGAAAGGAGGTTAGCAAGAATATCAAGGCTTGTGAAAAATGCAACAATTGCAGTGGCAACAGACATAACAACGGTGGCATTAATAGGTGTCCCAGTTTTTTCATTTACTCTTGCAAGCCATGGAGGCAACAAATGAGTTCTAGCAATGTGTGTAAGATACCTTGCTTGACCCACTGCTCCAACAAGGAGAACACTAGTCATTCCTTTTAATGCTCCAAATGCTACAATATACTTAGCCCAACTCATCCCAACAGCTTCAAATGCTACTGAGAAAGCAGCATTTTCATCAACCTCAGTATATTTTTGCATCAGGCAAAGTGTCATTGATAACAAGCAATATAAAAGTGTAGTAATTGCCATTGAGCCTACAAGACCAATAGGAATGTCTCTTCCAGGGTTCTTTGTCTCCTCTGCCATTGTTGAAACTGCATCAAATCCAACATAAGCAAAGAATAACACTGCAGCAGATTGGAAGATCCCACGGGCACCAAAAGGAACAAAATCAGAGAAGTTTCTCGTATTTGCTTTGGTTAGGCCAGCAACAATGATGAATAGGAGGACGAGAAAATGAACCATTGAGGTAATGTAGTTGAAACGTGAGGAACCCTTTGTGCTCGAAACAGCAAAGACACAAACAATGGAGAGAACAACAACAGCAATGGGGTCAAGCATGTTGTAGCTATCTGCGAGGCCATTGGCTAAGATGAGAAACTTATCAGAGTCTTTGTTGCATAGAGTTGCAAAGTAGGATGTCCATGAGCGTGCCACTGCAGCATTACTAATCACATACTCAAGAATAATGTTCCCTGCAGCAATGAAGGCTACAAAATCACCAAGCTCCACTCTGAGGTAAGCAAATGAACCACCTATACATAAGGGCATGAAATCACCATTCAATTAGCCTAAGGCTTGTAATCTCATTTTGCAAACCAGCTATCAAATTACTCAAAGCCAAAGCCCTCCCTACTAGTGTTTTACCCGATATATAGTATATTCAATTAGCTCCTTGTTTAACGAGAAACATGATGTGCAAAATGGATAAAAGGGAACCATGGACAATTATATTTTCAGTACTACAGTAATAGGTATTTTTTTTTTATCAATAATAAAAAGAGATGGGACTCATATAACATTAACAATAATTAGGTGGATAAAATAAATATAGATAGGTGAATCTTTAGTGCTATGGAATATTGAAAATATTTTCTTGAAAAAAGGTTACTACTTTGATAAAACTATTTATGATACATTAATAAGCAAATACATATTAAAATAGGTGCAGGTTATATTAACAAACTTTTTTTTTTACAAATTACATTATATTCTCCCGGGAGAATACAAACTTTTGCAAACTACATTATGTTCTCCCGCGAGAATATAGTGTAATTTATAAAAAATTCCAAAAAATTTATAAATGGATCATGTCCCATTAAAATATGGGTAAAGTAACTCTAGTCACTATCTCCAACAATAGAGACAACAAATCATGTGTCCCACATCTAAAAAAGAAAATAGCACATAAATCAATGAGTCAATGGAAGATAATTTTTTTATCGTGTAGCATAAGACTCATTTTACCCTTAAAATATTGTTATATAAACCTCGTAAAGCTAGAGCACTATTTTTTTGTTAATTTTTACTAAACAAACCATTAAAACCAATTATTCATTAAAACTTGACATAGTATAAAACTAAATATATTATATTTAGAAGAAAATTATATTTACAAATTTTTTGTTTATAAAGTACACTATGTCTTGTCGGTAAGACATTCTTGAATGAAGTCTTACCAGTAAAATATAGTGTAGTTTGTAAAAAAAAATGAAATTTGTTAATATAAATCTTCTCTTATATTTATATATGAATTTCTCTAACTTTATTATAATAACAAACATTTTCTACATTCATTTAAAGTTTTAACTATTTTTAAAATAAGTTAATCTTCGATATTGCAAATGATAGTTGAGACAAGCTTACCACCACTTAAACAGTTTAGATATTGTCTTTTCTCATTTTGCATAGGAGAAGAGCTATCTCCTACACACACATAGGGAAGAGATAGGAGAGAGAATAAGGAAGAAAACACGTTTAATTTGTGTCTAATGCATAAGATAACAATCTTATGTAACATAAGATTATTATTTCCCATAAAAGAAATTAACGAGAAATCAAAAGTAAAACATTCAAATATACATATAAGCTATGTAGCACCGATACCGACACGGGACACGTGACACGATACGACACGACACTCCGACGCGTTAATTCTAAAAGATGTTAGATTTCGACACGTTAGGACACGTTTTGATTTTAAATAATATTTCTAATTTATGTAGTATATATTATATTTAATATTCAATAATTTAACAAAAAAAATGAATCTAAACCTATAATATTCATAAATTTTGCAAAGAAACATAACATATCCCAAATATTTATATTAAACTCAATAAAATGATAATCGTAATCCAACGAATCTAATAGTTGGAACTAAAAACTCAACGCAAATCAACATTTGAACCTTTTTTTGAATTTCTATAATGCGTGTCGGAGTGTCGGGGAGTGTCGGAAAGTGTCGAACACGACACGTCAGAGTTTTTGAAGTGTCGGTGCTTCATAGCATACAAGAGACTAAAATGATATTTTACTCATAATTTTATAAATAATTGGTTTTTGAGTGTTTTTCTAGTTTGATAAAACTTTTAAGAGATGAGAAACTAGCAGTAACCTAAAATTACCCATGTTTGCAGTAAACTTAAACAGAGAGCACCAAAAAAATTTGAAAAAAAATAAAAAAATTTACCAGCCACAGGAATTTCCACAGCAAATTCAGTGTAGCAAAAGACGGACAACATGGCTGAGATGCCAGAAATAACGTAGGACAACACAACAGCGGGCCCCACATGGTTCTTGACCTCAAGTCCTGTGAGAACAAAGATACCCGAACCAATGACACTACCCATACCGAACCATATCAAGTCCCACCATGAAAGCTTCTTCTTCATTTCATGCTGGCTTCGCTTCTTCACTTCCATCAACTCCATTTCATCCGTGGACCGGGTCATGACCCGATCCATTAGTCTTAACGGGGTGTTCAATAGTGCCTTACCATAGTTTAACAAACTTTGAAATGACTTCGACTTTGCTGGTTGTGGGACATCACTCTCCACTGTTAAGCTTGAATTGCCATTTTCCTCCATTCTAGGAACATTGTCCAAGATAATACATAAATTAGGGGAACGCAACATTAAAAATGAATTAATGTTTCAAAATAATTTAGCTAGATTCAAGTTGATTATTAGAAAATATAAGAGTATATATCAATGTTCACTTATCTATCCAAGAATCAATAAGCATGATTATTCCTTTAACCAAAATAATATAGAAGAATTCTAATCATTTAGCATTTTCTTAGGAGAAGTTAAAGTTTTGAAAAAAAATTATAATCATCAAATTAACTCTCTGGTTTGGTCCGGTTTCAGATAGGTTATTCTGCCTACTTTTAATTTGCTTATCTTTGCCTACCCTTCTCAATATCATTAGATTATAATTTAATCTAACGGTGGATATTTGCAGGATAAAATAAATCATTTTACCAATTTTTTCTTCTCACTACCTCTTACCCTTTATCTCTCCTCTCCTTTCTCTCTGTCCACGAAGAAGACAGACAAAGAGAAGCACATACAATCGAAACCCCTTATTAGTTTGAATTGGTATTTTGTTCACGTCTATTTGTTATGTATCTGGTAAAATAGTTCTGTTGAAAGTGGTTGATGCCAAAGATGCCAATAGTATGACAATTATTCAAGGGTTTGTTTTTTATGCAGTTATTGCAGATAAATTATCTGCAGTAAGTCCAATACAACGTCACTTTGAGACAAAAATCACGGTGTTTTTATAATTTTAATTTATTTCAGGGTTATAATAATCTTTATAGTTATAAATTTTTAAGATTTCAATACCAAAACGATGTCGTTTTGAGAACTGCAATAACTGCAGAAATATTTTTCCCATTATTCAAATACCAAATCCATATCTTTCTCCCTCTTCAATGGCGCTTCAGCAACTAACTGAGTACACGGACGCAAGCGACTCGACAAAATCGCATGAGGATGAAATCAACTAATTAACCTAAGATCCATGATTAAATAATAATGTGAATTCGACATGTGTGATTAATTAGCAAACTCTAACAAAATTTGAAATAATATCAATTAGGATGGGTCAAGGGAATCGTTGGCCAAAGAGAAACACCTTTTAAATTTTGGATTTTTGACTCTATCCTTTATAAAATTTCAAAATTGATGGTAGGCTTGATGAAGATGATGATCGTTCAAGGGGTGAGAGGAGAGAGAAAGGAGAAGAGACAGTGATGAGAAAAAAATTGGTAAAGGAAAATCATTTTATAATCTAACGATATTTAGAGGGATAAGTACAGGTAAACAAAGTAAGACTAGGCATAATAATTTATCCCATATTTCTAACTTTTAATTTCAATCAATATTAATCATAATCAAATAAGGGGTATAATTCGATCAGTGAAAACAAAAACGGTTAGTTACGCGGGATCAAATGGTTATAAAATGATTTTGGATCCCCTGGAGATGTAATTAAAAAGACAAATTACACCATATATAAACCAAGATTATTATCTAATCATACGTATTACTTCTACTTTGTTAGAGAGAAAAAATTATTAAAAATACTTTAATCTGTTACTTGAAGACCCATTGTAAAGTAACCATCGGCCCTAAAGTTGTAACATGATAGCCCATCAATAATTTTATATTATATTTTTTTAACATAACTATATAATTGGATGTGTAATCTATTTTCTTCACGTATTCTTTTCTTTTTTCTCTTTTCTTTTTGTATAAGTTTCTTCACGTATTCTTTAAACCTACCATATCATGAATTCGCTCAGCAATCAGAATAGAGTCCTTCTAAGTTACCAAATGTTTTCAAGCAGAACAACCAAATATAAAACAGGAGGATATACAAACAATAAATGTTTTTACCTCTTCTTTTTGATACTTTTGGACCCAAAGATGAAAATCCTCAGAGGCTTCCAAGTCACGCTTATTCTCAATTTACAAACAAAGAATGGAAAAAACCAAATCAAAACCTTTCTTCTTTCAAATATGATATAAATAGAATATATATATATATATATAGGAAAATCCTTATTTATTAAAAAGAGAGAGAAATGGTCCCAAAAAAAAACAGAGAGAGAAACCTTTGTTCTCTGGACGGGGCCGGCAATGGTGATACCAACATAGAAAAGAATGAAACTAGATACTTCCGTCAGAATTTTATTTTTATGCATATTTATACGTATATATTCATAAACGCCAAAATGAATGGATAAGAGAACAAAAGATGGAAATGAAAGCTTCACTTTTAAAGAAATAACCGAAGTTTGGGTGGGTACGGTTCGATTGTTGCTACTTTCGGCAAGTGCACCGATCGTACAAGTAATAAAGTGAATAAGTAAGATATCGTTCCCACGAGGATTAAACTCAAGCACCGATTCGCTATCGTTAATTTAGTTGAACTAATAAAAAGGAAAGTAACGTAGTTTGTGTGTTGAAAAGGTTGATAACATGTAATTAAAGTTCTGAATGTAAAGTGAATAACGGAAAATAAATGATAGAATTAACTAAGAAAATAAACGTAGTCAGGGTTCTGACTTCTCCTAATCTCCTCAATACGTTATGAATCAACTTGTTAAGAACCTGCTCTTAATGTATTGCCAATCGAACCTATCTAAGTTACTTAGGGCTCAATTCCTTGTTACCCTAACCTATGTAAACTTGGAAGAACTCTAGTTCCCCGATTATTCCCCAAGAAGACATGCATTAAAATTAAGGATCATAGGATTGCATAACTACCTTGTGTCTATTCCTATTCCTATTCCTAGACCACAAGGGTTATGATAAATTCATCAGATAGAGGTTCATGCACCAACATTCCTGTTGCCATACAATTCCCAAGGGTCATTCCATAAGGAGCAAACTCATAGAAAGCAATGAACACAGATGAATTTATTCAAATATAAAAAGAGAAGAATTCATAACAATTAATCCATAACATAATGATTTAATTAGGTTCCATCATCCCTAACTACAGAGAAACTAGCCAGACATGGTGAAATCAAACATAAAAATAACTATAAAAGCTTCCCCAAACTCCATTGGTGATTGGTGAATCTTTAACAGCTCCAGTGATGCACTGACTCCGATCTGTCTTCGCCGCTTCCAAGCATGTATCCGAGACTCCAAGGATCTCCAAGTGTTTTTCAGTGTGAAGTAGTGTGTAACTCTGAACCTTAGGTGCCTTTTTAAAGGTGTAGAACTCGCACCTTTTGCAGAATATGCCAATCTGGAACAAACTATATTCGTTGGGCGCTTAAGCCCCCGTTGGGCGCTTAAGCCGCCTAAGGCAGTAGGCTTTTCTTCAAGTTGCGCGCTTAAGCGCGCTGTAGGGCGCTTAAGCGCGCTCTTCGTGCTGGAAATTCTTGTTTGTGGCGCGCTTAAGCGCGCTGGAGGGCGCTTAAGCGCACAGAGGCAGAGGCTGGATACGTTTCTAGGGCGCTTAAGCGCGCTGGAGGGCGCTTAAGCGCGCAGAGGCAGGAGCTGAATGTGCTTTCTGGGGGCTTAAGCCTCCATTGGGGGCTTAAGCTCCCTTTTCCAACAACCTGATAAGATGAAATCTTCTTTGTTTTGATCTTTATTTCCTTGGTTGTTGCCTTCATCTTTATCCAATCTTCCTTTGAATCCTCTTTTTCCAACAAAACCTTTTAAAATATCAAGAATTTGATTTAATTAGTTGAATTTCAACTAATGATCATAATTACCAAATTAACCTTAGTTTCAACTTGTTTAACTGAATAATTCACATTACTTTAGTCTATAAAACAAGATAAACTGGAGGTTTATCAAACAATTCCCAGATTTGAACATTGCTGTCCCCAGCAATTTAAATAGAATAATACTTATGGGAACTCTTGAAGACGGCTAATCATGCCTAGTGAATCATTAACAGAAATTGGTTGATGATGACACATCAGAATATTCAGATTCATAAACAATATTAATGCTACGTCAATTCAAACCACATTAATACTCCATCAGTCATCAAATCATAACTTGAGTTCTCAATATAAAGAGTAGTTTAATTCCAAGTTCACAACACCCTCTCACTGGAATTTTTATTTATTCACTCTACTCAAGTATTTGAGGGGTGTGTGTTTCTCTCTTTCTTCACTGAATTAACACTAGCATAAGCTTGTTCATATTCTCACTCTTCAGAGTCTACTTGGTATGTCAAAGTCAATCAAGTGGTCTTTATTCAGGTTATAGCGTGGCTTAGGTAAAAGGAAGGAAGTATCTGGGTGAATGGCTTAAGATCACTGATCAAAATTCAATTTCTTTAAAAGAGGAACTTTATCATAACTTTCTAATAACAATTTTCTTTGTTGAGTCTTTTCTTCTTTCTTTCATTCACTTACTCATATTTATGAGCCTTTTTCTTTCCTTTTTCCTTTTTCATTCACTTCAACACCTTGTGGCATTTTTCCCTTTTCTCCATACACTGAGAATTTGAAGTTCATACTTTTTGTTTCAATTCATTCTTGTTCCTCATTGAATTTATTTAAAAATCAATCAGTTTAGGTGAGGATGTGTGTGGGATGGCTTTTTATTAATGTGTCGATGAATAATCAGGCTAAAGCTCAAAAGGGTTTATTCTAAGAATACTTTTAGGTTGGCTATTTGGCTATTTTGGCTTTTGAAACAACTGCCTCTATCATTTTGACAATCACATACCATTTCCAAGGAGAAACAAAACAAGCTCTAGAGTGCTTCAAACAATGAAGTTCACACCACAAAAATTTATTCTGTTTAAGCTCAAAGGCTCACGGCTAGGGGTGCGAACTTCTTTTTCTACTCTCTATTTGATTCCTTGGTTATTTTTTTTATTCTGGTGAGTTATTTAAGCATGCTTGAGTGACGCTCATTAAAAATAATTTATTTATCATCATTCTTAATATCAACTAACAACCAATTCCATATAATAATTCACTATTCATGTCAAACACCATGGACTTAAAGTTTCACTAATTAAAATAAGGATGAGGTCCTAGAAATCTCAATATCAACATACTAATATTTATTCAAAGTAATACTACATATAATATAAAAACTAATAAACTAAACTCCCCTGAAACTGCATTCGTCATGTGAAACTCATGATATTCTCCTTCCAACCATGTGAAGTGTGTGGTCTGATGCTTGCATAGTACCCATTCCCAGATTTAAATCTTGCTGTCCTCAGCAATAAATTTAAATCTAAAAGAATCTAAGCAAGTATCAGAAAGGATATATCTACTGTATTCTGCACACATACCACAGATAGAGAACATGTCAGCAGTTCAAAATCCAACAAAATCAATTAACCCAAGGGAAGTTGCAAAAAGTCATCAATGTGCTTAAAACATCAAAACAAAAAGAAAACATCAAAACATCAAAACATAATATAAATCTGAAACTGATATGGACTCAGTCCTCCTCCATATCAGTGATGGGTGAATCTTGCTGCGCCACAGCATCAGTTCCATCAAAAACAGCAGCAAAATTGTCAGTGCCCTGTGTAATGTCAGCAGTCAAGTCAGCCTGAGTGTCATCTTCAGCAGCTGCATGAGAGGGATCCTGTCCTGCTGTCTCCTCATCAGATCCGGTGTATGGAGGGTACTGAAATGGAGATGCCTGGATGTCACGCTGTCGGCATAGCTCCATTATCTGCGTGCTCACATACTCCTGAAATGCCACCTGTCGGCCTTGAGAATATCGGGCTCTTCGTTGCATGGATTCCTGCTGGCGCTGCATAGTCTGCACTGTTTCCCATATAGCAGGAATGGTCGGCTGTTTGGCTCGTTGGACTGGTGCGGATGGTGGTACTGGTAGTGCTGGAGAAACTGGAGGAGTAGATGGAAGACCCATGTTGGAGCGAATGAGAACAGCATCAATCGGGGGGCACACTTCCACAAGCTTGTGCTCAGTAGGGATTTCAACTCCAGCTTGAAGACATAGAGTTTGAATCAAGGAGCTGTGAGCAATGGCAGCCTTTGCAGATGTCTGATGAGCAAAATCATAGATGCCATCTGCTAGGATCTCTGGTAAATCCACTGTGCCCCCAGTCATAATAGTGTGAATCAGGGCGGCTCTCTTCACTTGCACCTCCGAAGTGTGAGTGGTAGGCAAGATGTTGTTGATGATGAATTGGAACCACACCTTGGCTTCTGGTTTTAGCTGGTGAAGACGCAACAGCTTAGGGCGGATGTTGTTTTTCATCATTTCCCACCTTTCTCCTGGAAGGGCAATGGTTTCCAGAATTGGGGCAGCCTCTTCCACGGGGTCCCATGTGATGTAATCCGGGTCGCTTCTGGCAGGTCCGTACTCAATCTCCTTGAGTAACTGTCGGTAATCACATCTCACCCCAGGAGTATGGTGAGCTGTCCTCAATAATGCTTGTAGTGTCTCGGCGTCATACCATATGTCCTTCCCCCTCACATAACTTTTATAAACTCGGTTTGCTCCTTGATTGGCCATGTAAGCATTAGTATAGAACTCCTTGCAGATGGATCCGGAGCTATCAGTCAGTGATATGGCATATGCTCTCCACCTTCTCCGGACTAAATTGTTGTACAAGTCCGGATACTCCCCTTGTTCGAGGAGCATTTTCCTCTCTCGTATCACTGGCTTAGCAGCCACCATTTTAAATCGCTCCTCATGCTCCGCAGTGAGAAACCTGTGTGAGTCGAACTCTGCAGGGGGAGCCGAAGAACCAGATGTGCCTCCGGTGCCCTTTGTTTTCCTTGTCCTCTTTCCCAATTGCTTGTCTTTTGGTGCCATTCCTGAAAAACAGAAGAGTTTCCAATAGAATAAATTTTTCCAAACAATTGTATCTCCCAACAAAACTATTCCCAGATTTAATTCAGAATCAGTTCTGAAATAAACATGTAAGCTCAACATAGGAACTTCAATCCAGTTATGATTAAACATTTCCTGTATCCATTCCATTCAATAGCATATATCTTATTAGAAAATGGGTGCATCATAACTAACTATGAAGTATGGTGTAGTAACTTAGATAGCCAGTTTATGCAATCAGCTTCAACAAATATGGTCCATTAAAAACATTGCATTCCAATTTCTAAAAAGAATGTGCATGCTGGAAATGCTAAGCCAATATTTGGAATTAAATTATTGCAAAGCATTGCAAATCACACACATACGTATCTATATTTTTTTCTATTTCCTCCACTGTTGATAAACATTATTTCAAAGAGGGAAGAAAAAATGGATAACAATTTATTCCTTTTGACATTTTATCAAACAACATATGTGCATTGGCTTTCTTCTTACTTCTAATGATGTTTCCGTCACGCAAATTTTAGACCAATAATTCAATGCATGCATTCTAATGGATTGAAACAGAAAGAAGGAATTTCCAAGTTCATGATGGATTATGTGGAGTTATTAATCATCAAGACCCTAAATCAAGATTCTACATCCCCATTTCAAGAACCATGCTTTTACAAAACCAAGATTCTCCATTTCTAAGAATGAAAACTATGGCATTACTAACCTCTCATAGATTCATGATGTGAGCAACAATTGAGAGAATAGAGTGTACCTTGTTTTCCTTTGTGAAGAGCAAAAGATCTGAAACCTTGGTGTCACAGTGATATTGACTAGAGTTGTAGTGGTGAAGGTTGGGTGGGAAGAGCGTGAGAAGAAGGGGGGAAGAATGAGGGAGATGGGTAGGTTTTATGAAGTTGAGGTAGATGGAAGGTGAAAGGTTTGAGGAAGATGGAAGGTTTGAGGGTAGTGGAATGTGAAGAGTGAGGGTGAAAAGGTGTGAGAAAGTGAGAGTGAGGGAAATGGAAAGGTTTGGGGCGTTTTTTTTAAAAATTCTGTCTGATGCAGCGCGCTTAAGCGCCCTAATCGCGCTTAAGCGCGCTTAGGCAGTGTCATGCACGTTTAAAGCGCGCTGAAGCGCGCTGTTGCGCGCTTAGGCGCGCTAGGGCAGTGCCCGTTGGCCTTCTGGAGCGCGCTGCAGCGCGATGGTGCGCGCTTAAGCGCGCTTCGACAGTGACTTTTGGCCTTCACTGGCGCGCTTAAGCCGCCAGTTCCGCGCTTAAGCGCGATGAGGCAGAGGCTTTTGGCCTTCTGCCTTCCTTGGAGCGCGCTTAAGCTCCCTATTGCGCGCTTAAGCGCGCTTGGGCAGTGGAAAGTTCTTTTTGCCTGAATGAGCGCGCTGAAGCGCGCTCTTCGCGCTTAAGCGCGCTGAGGCAGAGGCTTTTGGCCTTCTGCCTTCCTTGGAGCGCGCTTAAGCTCCCTCTTGCGCGCTTAAGCGCGCTGAGGCAGAGGCTTTTGGTTGCTGCTTCGTGGAGCGCGCTTAAGCGCGCTACGGCAGGAAACATAGTACTCTACTCTTGCACAATATAATTGAATGAACAAACGTTGTGTACCTGTGCAATCTTCATTTCCTGTTCTATCTGTAGAGTCATCGTGCCACCTGATCATTGTTCCCAAGGCTCTATATTTTACGAAAAACTAAAAAAAACTAATCTACTAGAATTTAAAAATTTAAAACTGTTGGGTTGCCTCCCACAAGCGCTTGTTTTTCGTCACGAGCCTGACGTACCTTCCTTACGTTTCTACTAGGGCAACAGTTGCTGTCCCTCTGTCAATTTCACCGCCGAGGTAAGGCTTCAATCGCTGGCCATTTACCTTAAAACTTCTCTCAGAATCAAGTGGACTGATTTCCACTGTACCATACGGACGAATTTCTTTTACCAAGAATGGTCCTGACCATCTAGATTTGAGTTTTCCCGGAAAAAGTCTCAACCGGGAATTGTAGAGCAATACTTGCTGGCCAACCTTGAAGTCTCTTCCTAAGATTTTTCTGTCATGCCACTTCTTGGTTTTCTCCTTATATAAGCTTGCACTTTCGTAGGCGGACAATCTGAACTCGTCTAACTCGTCCAGCTGTAACAATCTCTTCTCACTTGCCGCCTTGGTATCAAAATTTAAAAATTTTACAGCCCACCAAGCTTTATGTTCCATTTCTACTGGTAAGTGACATGCCTTCCCGAACAACATTTGAAATGGTGACATTCCAATTGGTGTTTTGAATGCCGTCCGGTATGCCCATAATGCGTCATCTAACTTGCGAGCCCAATCCTTTCGGGAACTTCCCACTGTTTTTTCAAGGATCCGCTTTAGTTCCCGGTTTGAGATTTCTACCTGCCCACTAGTTTGTGGATGATATGGTGTGGCAATACGGTGTCGGACGCTGTATTTTGCTAGCACATATTCAACTTGTCTGTTGCAGAAATGTGTGCCTCCGTCACTAATCACTGCTCGAGGAACTCCATATCTCACAAAGATGTTTCTCTTTATGAAATTAATCACGACTCTAGAATCATTAGTAGGCAAAGCGACTGCTTCTACCCATTTGGAAACGTAATCTACTGCAACTAAAATGTACTTGTTCCCATAGGAAGTGGGAAAGGGTCCCATAAAATCAATGCCCCAAACGTCGAAGATTTCCACCTCCATAATGTTGTTCAATGGCATTTCATGTCTTTTTGAAATGTTTCCCGTCCTTTGACAGCGATCGCAAGATTCCACAAATTTCCGTGCATCCTTGTATAAAGTGGGCCAATAAAATCCACTCATAAGGACTTTTGCAGCTGTCCTTTCTCCTGCAAAGTGGCCTCCGTATTCTGAACCATGGCAGTGCCACAACACATCCTTCATTTCTTCTTCCGGAATACATCTTCTGATAACTCCATCAGAACATGTATAGAATAGGAACGGCTCATCCCATAAATACCTTTTCACGTCCCGTAGAAATTTCTTCCGTTGTTGCCATGAAAAATCTTTAGGGATTGTCCCTGCTGCTTTGAAGTTTGCAAAGTCCGCAAACCATGGTGCAGTGTCAACTGCAAGAGTTTGTTCGTTTAAAAACCATGGCACGGTAGTGACTGAAAGGACCTGCTCATCCGGAAATTCATCTCTAATTAGTAATTCAGAACTATCCTGCAATTCCGTTTCTTGAAGTCTAGAGAGATGATCAGCTACTCGGTTCTCTACTCCCTTCTTGTCTCTTATTTCTATTTCAAATTCTTGAAGTAAAAGCATCCACCTGAGTAGTCTAGGTTTGGCATCCTGTTTGGTTAGTAAATATTTCAGGGCAGCATGATCAGTGTAAACAATAACTTTAGATCCTAACAAATAGGTTCTAAATTTGTCAAAAGCATATATAACTGCTAGCAATTCCTTCTCAGTAGTGGTGTAATTCATTTGTGCATCATTGAGAATCTTACTAGCATAATATATAACATGTAAAAGTTTGTCTTTCCTTTGACCCAACACAGCACCTATGGCATAATCGCTAGCATCACACATTAATTCGAAAGGCAATTCAAAATTAGGTGCAGTGATAATAGGTGCAGTAGTCAGTTTTTCTTTTAAAAGAGTAAAAGAAGTCAAACAGTCATTGTCGAAGTTGAACTCTTCTTCTTTAGCTAATAGTTTGCAGAGGGGTTTAGCTATCTTTGAGAAGTCCTTGATGAAACGCCGATAGAAACCTGCATGTCCAAGAAAGCTGCGTACACTACGTACATTAGAGGGAGGGGGGAGTTTCTCAATAATAGATATTTTCGCTCTATCAACTTCAATTCCCTTTTTAGATATCTTATGGCCTAGGACTATTCCATCCCTTACCATAAAATGACATTTTTCCCAATTGAGTACTAAATTACTCTCTTGGCATCTCTGCAAAACACAAGCTAGATTAGTTAAACAAGCATCAAAAGATGAACCGAAGACAGAAAAATCATCCATAAAAATTTCAATAAAATTTTCAATCATATCAGAAAATATAGATAGCATACACCTTTGAAAAGTGGCGGGTGCATTGCATAATCCGAAGGGCATACGTCTGTATGCGAACACGCCATATGGACAGGTGAATGCTGTCTTTTCCTGATCTTCTGGGGCAACTGCTATTTGATTATATCCGGAATATCCGTCTAGAAAACAATAGAATGAATGTCCTGCTAGTCTTTCCAACATTTGATCTAGAAATGGTAGTGGAAAGTGATCTTTTCTCGTAGCGGTATTCAGTCTCCTATAATCGACGCACATTCGCCAGCCGGTGATAGTTCTTGTGGGAATTAGTTCGTTATCTTCATTTCGTATCACCGTGATCCCACCCTTCTTTGGAACTGTCTGTACCGGACTCACCCATGCACTATCTGAAATTGGATAGATCATCCCAGCATCCAACAGTTTTACGACTTCTTTTCGCACGACCTCCTTCATGGTCGGATTTAGCCTTCTTTGAGGTTGTCTGACTGGTTTGATGTCGTTTTCCATCAATATTTTATGAGTGCAAAATGATGGGTTTATTCCTTTTAAATCTGTAATAGACCATCCTATAGCCGTTTTATGCTCTCTCAAGACTTCTAGTAATTTTTCTTCTTCGGTGGTTGATAAATCAACATTGATAATCACCGGGTATGTTTTGCTATCTCCAAGAAATGCATATTTCAAGGTAGGAGGCAGCTCTTTCAAGTCAACCTTTGGTGTTCCCTTAGTGATATCATCAACCTTCTTTCTCAGTTTTTCAACTTCTTGATCTCCTTTTGTTGATTCCGTAGAATTTTCCAACAATTCTTCTCCTATTGACTCCAATCCCATCAATGGTTGGAGTATTTCATCCACTGTATCTAGCACTGCATCATTAATTAAATGAGAAAGGTCTTCCCAAAAGTAAGGGAATCTCAGCATCCTCCTCCATGTCTAAAATGACAAAATCTGCAGGGAAAATAAATTTATCAATTTTTACCAGTATGTCTTCAATGACTCCATCTGGCCTCCTGATTGATCTGTCGGCTAACTGTAGTGAAACCTTGG
>JAVKPL010004464.1:0-22117 GCA_032173675.1 Gastrolobium villosum
CTGCATTTTCATCATTTTTGCGCAGAGGACAGCTCCAAAAATCAGAATCCTTGGCTGCCACAAAGCTCCCTTGCTTGTGGACTTAGTGAACCTCCCTCACACCTCACCTTGTGCGCATGGGTTGGCTTTTTATGCTGAAATTTTTCCTTAGGACAGCCCCAAAATGAGTGTTTAGGCTGCCACAAATCAGTGCTCATAATGAACCTCTTTCCCCCTCATCATTGCGCACCAAGGCTGCCTTAGTGCAGATTTTTGGGCTACCACATAGTTGCTTTCCATGTTGACTTAGCAAGCTCTTGCATGTGCTCTTGACACTTCCTTTCCACTCCCCTAGGTGCGCAAATCTTGGTCAATTGTGCAGAAATTTCTCTGCCTTGGACAGCCCTCAAAGCTGAACATATCACCCCTCCCTCTTTGCATGTAAATAGAGTAAAGTAGAAGCAAACCTTTGCTTGTTTCAGCCCTTGTATGCAGCCCCATCCTCTCAAGAAATCAGAATTTTCCATGATGGTTAATCATAGCAACTCCTCTCCTCTCCCCCTTTAAATTTGCGCACAATAGAGCCCCCTCACCATGTACATAGTGCAGCCAACTCTCCTCCTCCTCCTCACTCCCATAACCGCACCAACAAGCCACCTTGGAGCAAGAAGACCTTGCTAAAGCCAACTCCCTCCTTCCCTCACCTCAACCATACACCAAGCTAGTGCAAGCCTTGTTCCTCATCCTTGTTGCGCATAGATCACCATAGGAAGTAAGGACTTGTTGTGTAGTGAAGCTAGAAGGTGGTGTGTGATTCTTGACTTTGAAGGGTGTGCTACAAGAGGTAGGCCTTGAACTTTGAACTCTTTCTTTGTGTAGCCATGTATGTATGCTTGAATGTCTCCTTGTATATGTGTTGCTTTGGATCCTTGGTTGAGCATGATTAAAGTATAAGTATGGAGCCATTTTATGATGATTTGTATGCATGAGTTGTAGAGTAAAAGTCTCATGATCATACTTAAAATTATATGCCACTGTTTTGTATAATTAGGCCACTGTTTTAAAGAAGAAATGTGCCACTGTTTCGGTTTGATGTGCCACTGTTTTGTAGATAAAATGCCACTGTTTCGGTCCCTCAAAATCACATTAAAATGTCACTGTTTCTGCACATATATGCCACTGTTTCTGCACATTATATGCCACTGTTTCTGCACATTATAGGCCACTGTTTCTGCACATAACTGTTTCTGCATGCCACTGTTTTAGCCATGAAATGTCACTGTTTCCATGCTTAAAGTGCCACTGTTTTTATGCATAAAAGGCCACTGTTTTAAGTCATCATATGCCACTGTTTTTATTAAAAAGCCACTGTTTTATACACATCAATGCCACTAAATTTTTTCACAAATGGCCACTGTTTTAGTCATCATATGCCACTGTTCATATGCATAAAATGCCACTGTTTTAGTCATCATATGCCACTGTTTTTATGCATAAAATGCCACTGTTTTAGTCCTTCTATGCCACTGTTTGTATGCATAAAATGCCACTGTTTTAATCTATAATATGCCACTGTTTCACTGTCCAAAAACCAAGATTTATGCCACTGTTTTGGAAGTTCAAAGTGCCACTGTTTCTGTTTTAAAAACGCCACTGTTTCTGTTTTAAAACGTCACTGTTTTGCTGCTGTAAATGCTCACTGTTTTGCTGCTGTATGCTCACTGTTTTGCTGCTGTATGCTCACTGTTTTGCTGCTGTAAATGCTCACTGTTTTGCTGCTGTATGCTCACTGTTTTGCTGCTGTAAACACTGCTGTATGCTCACTGTTTTGCTGCTGTATGCTCACTGTTTTGCTGCTGTATGCTCACTGTTTTGCTGCTGTAAACACTGCTGTATGCTCACTGTTTTGCTGCTGTATGCTCACTGTTTTGCTGCTGTATGCTCACTGTTTTGCTGCTGTAAACACTGCTGTATGCTCACTGTTTTGCTGCTGTAAATGGCCACTGTAAATGATTAGTTGTAATTGATTTAGGTGCGCTAAAACAGTGAGATATATTCGCTGCTGTTTGGTAATATTTAAGGCACGCAAAGGTAAGTGTCAGGCGATGATGCCTAATGTAACTATTGACTACTGGTATAGAATTGTGACATGATGCTCCATATGCCGTAAAAATATTATGTTCCATTATAATGAAAGGAAACTGCCAAAAATGTGCCGTGATGGCTATATGACTATGAGGTAAAGACGTTATGTGGCAGCATAACGCATATGAAAGGTATATAAGCATGCATCTTACATCATACCGCATTTTTACGCCTTGTGTGTGAAAGCATAGCATGACATGCATGTATCAAGATCATATAGGCCCTGTGTAGAATAGTTATGTACAGGACCATGTGTTTGAGCAAGCATCATATAGGCATCCCCAAGGTACCGGGGTATGGGACACTTGGCATCAGTCCGCATAGGCCCACAGATGGAATCCATATGGAGCTCAGGTGCCAAGGGTATATTTGATTCCACTGTGAAGTGCGCGCACGACGGTGCTAAAAGCGCAAAGGAAAGGCG
Organism: Gastrolobium villosum; assembly: GCA_032173675.1. NCBI lineage: Eukaryota > Viridiplantae > Streptophyta > Magnoliopsida > Fabales > Fabaceae > Gastrolobium > Gastrolobium villosum. The sequence goes on from JAVKPL010004464.1 coordinate 2,549, forward strand.
TTATATACGCAATATATGAATATGATAAAAAGGAAAAAGGAACAAGGATATGTTGAAGTGACTGTTTATGATTTTGTGCCTAGTTAATACTGTTATATTACTGGTTTTATTGCCACACTACTGGGATTATTCTGGCACCCCTTCGGGGCTGCTATTTTCCTAAATGGCAGGAGGACATAAAAGCACATGAAGACGTGATGTTTGCTGTTGATTGCTGATGCGTGGAATACCACTTTTGCTGTTTGTTTAATTGGATGACTGTAATGACTAATGTTTTGGTACTTTTGGATGACTGTAGTCTTTATCATAGTTATGTTAGCTTGAACTTTTATGAACAATGGCTATTTTGGAAAACCTTTGTGAAAAGAATTTAAGTGATGAAATTTTTATACGGATTTGTATACTGCTTTGTTAGCTCATGTGACGTTAACGACTCTCATTCCGCTTAGCAAACGACTCTCTTGGATGCATACAAGGGAGGGCGTTACACTAATGGGTATCGGCTATATGACTATGAGGTAAAGACGTTATGTGGCAGCATAACGCATATGAAAGGTATATACGCATGCATCTAACATCATACCGCATTTTTACGCCTTGTGTGTGAAAGCATAGCATGACATGCATGTATCAAGATCATATAGGCCCTGTGTAGAATAGTTATGTACAGGACCATGTGTTTGAGCAAGCATCATATAGGCATCCCCAAGGTACCGGGGTATGGGACACTTGGCATCAGTCCGCATAGGCCCACAGATGGAATCCATATGGAGCTCAGGTGCCAAGGGTATATTTGATTCCACTGTGAAGTGCGCGCACGACGGTGCTAAAAGCGCAAAGGAAAGGCGTTATATACGCAATATATGAATATGATAAAAAGGAAAAAGGAACAAGGATATGTTGAAGTGACTGTTTATGATTTTGTGCCTAGTTAATACTGTTATATTACTGGTTTTATTGCCACACTACTGGGATTATTCTCACCCCTTCGGGGCTGCTATTTTCCTAAATGGCAGGAGGACATAAAAGCACATGAAGACGTGATGTTTGCTGTTGATTGCTGATGCGTGGAATACCACTTTTGCTGTTTGTTTAATTGGATGACTGTAATGACTAATGTTTTGGTACTTTTGGATGACTGTAGTCTTTATCATAGTTATGTTAACTTGAACTTTTATGAACAATGGCTATTTTGGAAAACCTTTGTGAAAAGAATTTAAGTGATGAAATTTTTATACGGATTTGTATACTGCTTTGTTAGCTCATGTGACGTTAACGACTCTCATTCCGCTTAGCAAACGACTCTCTTGGATGCATACAAGGGAGGGCGTTACACTAATTGGTATCAGAGCAGGTTGGTCCATGGATTTGCTTGTGTTTGATTGAATTGATTGTGTTTGTATTTATCTGCTGATTGACTGTCTAAGTGTGCTATAGTTAAGTATATGTATTAGCTAGTATGGTTAGATTGTTAGGACGGTTCTGTGATAAGACACGGATGCATAGCTAACTTGTCCGAATTGAACTCGAGTACCTACTTGGGACTGCTGCCATGAATAACTTGCGGTGAGCCTGATCAACTCATTTCCTGGTATTGTGAGTGCAGAATCATGGCGGGTGGTCGCGGTTCAACTCGGGGAAGGACTGGCGATGCGGAAGAGGATCTTATCACTACCATTGGGGGACTGGCAACGTTTATCCAGAATATGAGCCAAGAATGGCGCGATCATAGGCAACAGAATCAAAACCAACCCCCACTGCATGAAAATGCAGAAGAAATTGCCCGTCGGAGGTTGAAAGACTTCCGCAACTTCCAACCACCTACCTTTGAGGGTGAAGACAACCCTGAGGCTGCAGCAAAGTGGCTACAGATGATCGAGCATATCTTTGAACGCATGGCATGCCCGGAAGCACAGAAGACTGACTACGCGTCGTACCAGCTGATGGGAGAAGCTTTAACATGGTGGACTGGTGCGAGGGCTCTGCTGAGAGCTCAGGACGTGGAGCTGACGTGGGCCGTGTTCAGACAAGTATTTCTGGATAAGTACTTTCCTAAGGCAATGAGAAGGATGAAGCACACTGAACTGCTGTCGCTCAGGCAGGGTAACATGACGGTTAATGAGTATATTGCAAAGTTTGGGCAGCTGATCGAGTACGCCAACTTTGACCGGAACATCTATGATGAAGAATGGCAGGTGGAGAAGTTCGAGAGCGGATTGCATCCGGAAATCCGCAAGCTCATCTTGACAACGGCTAATCGTACACTTCCGGAACTCATCAACCAGAGTCGTCAGGCAGAAGGAATCATTCTGGAGGCCAAGAACTTGAACAAGCCACCACCACAGTTCCACGGAGGAAACCGAGCAGGCAGATTCTTCAGGGCGGCACCTGGTAGGGGTCGAGGCAGAGGTACGCCGTTGCAGGCGCGGCCTGGAAACTTTAAGAGAAACTTTACGGTGGGTCAATCGTCGACTGGACGTCAGGGCGCGACTGTTTGTGCCACATGTGGAAAGAATCACTTTGGAGTCTGTCGCAAGAACAACAATGCATGCTTCAGATGCGGCCAGCAAGGTCATTTTGCTTACAAATGCCCCCAGAACGCTGATCAACAGCCTCCGCAAGCACGGGTGTTCACATTGGATGCAAATGAAGCGCAGAAGTTTCCCAACCTGATCAAAGGTAATGTCACTTTGAATGGTCACCCAATTTCTGTTATCTTTGATTCTGGAGCGTCTGGCTCTTTTATGGCAAAGCATACTGCCTTAAGAATAGGCATCACCCCAACCCCGTTACCTCATGAGTTACACATCAGCACACCTACGGGAGGATCGTGCACAGCCTCAGAGATCTGCAGAGGTGTTACCTTGCAGTACGAAGGGAATACGTATACAGTTAACTTGGTGGTCCTGCCGGTATTCAACTTCGATGTGATTATCGGTATGGACTGGCTGACGGAAAACGGGATAACATTGGACTGTCGAGCGGGGAAAGTCGTTGTTCCTGCGAAGGATGGTAATTTTCAACCTTTCTCTCTCATTTCCTTATTGCAAGTTAGAAAAGAGCTCCGCAAGGGAGCAGCAGGGTATCTTTTGTCGATCGAGGCTGAGACCTCGATTGACAATCAAATTCAGAATGTACCGGTAGTTAGAGAATTCGAGGAGGTATTCCCGGATGAAATACCTCGATTGCCTCCTCATAGGGAAATAGAATTTTCGATCGAACTTGTTCCTGGAGTTGGACCAATCTCCATTGCCCCGTATCGCATGGCACCTTTGGAACTGCGCGAGTTGAAGAAGCAGATAGAAGAGCTTTTGGCCAAGGAATTCATCAGACCGAGTACCTCTCCATGGGGTGCTCCAGCTATCTTGATTAAGAAGAAGGATGGAAGCTTACGTCTGTGTGTAGATTACCGCCAGCTGAACAAAGTGACGGTGAAGAATAAGTACCCGCTACCGAGGATCGACGATTTGATGGACCAGCTGAGAGGAGCCAGAGTCTTTTCCAAGATAGATTTACGATCGGGATACCATCAGATCCGGGTCAAACCGGAGGATATTCCGAAAACCGCTTTTAGGACTCGTTATGGGCACTATGAATATCAGGTGATCCCATTCGGACTTACGAATGCTCCAGCGGTATTCATGGACTACATGAACCGCATCTTCCGCCCATTTCTTGATCAGTTCGTTATTGTGTTTATCGATGATATCCTGATTTACTCAGCTAATGAAGAGCTGCATGCGGAACATCTGAGGATTGTCTTGCAAATCTTGAAGGAAAAGCAGTTGTACGCGAAATGGTCGAAGTGCGAGTTTTGGCTCAAAGAGGTCCAGTTTCTGGGCCATGTCATTTCATCAGAAGGTATCGCGGTGGACCCCAGCAAAGTTGAAGCTGTCATGAATTGGGAACGACCCAAGACTGTCACCGAAGTAAGAAGTTTCTTAGGTCTGGCTGGATATTATCGAAGGTTTATCCAGAATTTCTCTCAGATAGTGCAACCCCTTACTCGTCTCACTCGGAAGGATAAGCCTTTTGAGTGGACTGAAGCCTGTGAAGAATGTTTCTTGGAGCTAAAGAGCAGATTGACGAGTGCTCCCGTACTCACGATTCCGGATCCTATTCGAAGGTTTGAAGTTTACTGCGATGCGTCGCTAAAAGGACTTGGATGCGTGTTGATGCAGGATCGTATGGCGGTAGCTTATGCATCTCGACAACTGAAGCCTCACGAAGAAAATTATCCTACGCACGATTTGGAGTTAGCAGCTATAGTGTTCGCACTTAAAATCTGGAGGCACCACTTGTATGGTTCGCAGTTTGACGTGTTCAGCGATCATAAGAGTTTGAAGTACTTGTTCGATCAGAAGGAGCTGAATATGCGGCAACGACGGTGGATGGAATTTCTGAAGGACTACGATTTTGAACTTAAGTACCACCCAGGAAAGGCAAACGTGGTAGCTGACGCTCTGAGCAGGAAGACACTACACACTGCAACTCTGATGATAGAAGAGCTGAAATTGTTTGAGGCCTTTCGAGACTTGAACTTATCGGTAGACGAGAGAGGAAGTAGCATAAGATTGGGGAATATAAAGGTGGAGAATGAATTGATCAGTAGAATTAAGGAGGCTCAGAAAGATGAAGAGTTAGTCCGTGATTTGGTTGGCAACCAAGATGTTGTAAAGGATGAGAATGATGTTTGGAGATTTCAAGGACGGCTGGTTGTGCCGAATGAAGAGTTGAAGCAAGAAGTTTTGCAGGAAGCTCACAAGGGTAAGTATGCAGTTCATCCTGGATCCACGAAGATGTACCATGATTTGAAGACCTCGTTTTGGTGGCCGGGTATGAAGCGTGATATTGCGGAGTATGTATCTCGATGCTTAACTTGTCAGAAGGTGAAGTACGAACATCAGAAACCGTCGGGACTCCTTCAACCTTTGGAGATTCCCGAATGGAAGTGGGACAACATTTCGATGGATTTTGTAGTTGGACTTCCTCGGACGCGAGAAGGATATGATTCTATCTGGGTGATTGTCGATCGTTTAACGAAGTCAGCTCATTTCTTGCGTGTTAGAACCACATATGATACAGAGAGGCTTGCTAGAATTTATCTGCAGGAGATTGTGAAGCTGCACAGAGTTCCTACAAGTATTGTCAGCGATCGTGATCCCAAGTTTACATCTAAGTTTTGGGAATCTTTTCAAAGAGCATTAGGGACCCATTTGAGGTTGAGTACTGCTTATCATCCGCAGACCGATGGGCAGACGGAACGCACCATTCAAGCCTTAGAGGGCATGTTGCGAGCATGTGTTTTGGAGTTAGGAGGCAGCTGGGATAGTTATCTTTCGTTGATTGAGTTTGCCTACAACAACAGTTACCACTCCAGTATTCAGATGGCACCGTACGAAGCCTTGTACGGGAGGAAATGTAGATCCCCTTTATGCTGGACTGAAGTGGGTGAGCGAAGTATGTTAGGACCTGATCTAATTCAAGAAACATCCGAACAAGTAAAGAAGATTCGAGAAAATATGCAGCGGGCTCAGGCCAGACAGAAGAGTTATTACGACAAGCGCCATAAGCCTCTATCTTTCGAAGTCGGAGATCATGTGTTCTTGAGAATCACACCTACATCGGGACTCGGTAGGAGAATGGGAGTAAAGAAGTTAAGTCCACGGTACCTAGGACCGTATCTGATTATGGACCGGATTGGAGAGTCTGCATACCGGTTGGCTTTACCACCCAATCTGTCAGGAATTCACAATGTATTTCATGTGTCACAGCTGCGGAGGTATCTCTCTGATCCATCTCACGTGTTACAGCCGGAAGAAGTGGAACTCAAGGAAAATCTGACTTATCAAGTGCAACCATTCCAAATTCTTGAAAGATCCGTCAAGCGACTCCGTTCGAAAGAGATTCCGTTGGTGAAAGTATTGTGGAACAACAGATCGACAGCTGAAGCCACTTGGGAACGCGAGGACGACGTTCAGAAACGCTATCCAGAACTGTTTAGCTCTTAAGTAAGTTTATTTTGCGGACAAAATTCCTATTTGGTGGGGAGAGTGTAACATCCCGCATAATTAGTAAAATACCTAAGTACCATATGCTATATGTACATGTGTAGAATTCGGATGTATGGTTTTTGTGTAATGGCTTGTGAATTGGTTGATCTTTATCCTTGGATAAGAATAAGGTAATTAATTAAATTAAATCATAGGAAGTTACATATGTAGACATGTGAATTTAATCTTATAAGTAATGTGAGTGTGTGTTAGAAGGCATTAGTGTTTGGATGTGGGCTTGAGTGTGTATGGACTTGTTGCTTTTGGACTTGTGTGTGTGGCCAATGGCCCAAGGATGGCTCTTGGATCAAGCTAATTCAGCCCAAGGTTGTGTCCACCCTTATCCTCCCTAAGCCTTGTTCAACTAAGGTGTCTTGTGTATCAAGTAACTCTCACATGGCTAGGATAATTCCCTCTCTTTCTTGCGCACAAAGGAGGGTGATTAAGGACTTAGTAAGCTGTCATTTTCTCTTGTTAAACCACCACCTCACCTTGTTTATGCATCACTTGATTTAAACCTCATTGCATGGAAGACACATGTACCTTTGAGCTTGATTTTAGGCTGCATATTTTCCCCTTTTAGGCGCACATGGGAGGGACCTTGGTGCAGATTTTTCTTATGACACAAACTGCCTAACTTGTTGACTTGGAGAACCCTCTTACACTTCCATCATTAGACTGCATTGTGCAGATTTTTTTGGCAAGCTTTTGCAGCCCATCATGAGTCAAAACCTGCCTTGTTTTCGCATGCATCATAAGAGGATTTTTGGCTGCATTTTCATCATTTGGTGCAGCTCCAAAATCTGAATTTGGGCTGTCACAAATCTGCACCCATGATGCACCTCTTTCCCTCTCATCATTGCGCACCAAGGCTGCCTAAGTGCAGATTTTTGGGCTGCCACATAGTTGTTTTCCTTGTTGACTTAGCAAAGCTCTTACATGTACTCATATGCACCTCTTTTCCTCTCATAATTTGAGCACCAAGGACTGCATCAAGGCAGATTTTTGGCTGCCACCAAGTTGAATTGCTTGTTGACTTAGTGAACCTTTTGCTTGTGCTCATGATGCACCTCTTCCACCCCACTTCATGCGCATAACTTGGTCAATTGTGCAGAAAATTTCTCTGACTTTGGACAGCCCCAAATCTGATCATATCACCCCTCACTCTTTGCATGTAAATAGAGTAAATTAGAAGCAAACCCTTGCTTGATTCAGCCTTGTATGCAGCCCCATCCTCTCAAGAAATCAGAATTTTCCATGATGGTTAATCATAGCAACTCCTCTCCTCTCTTCCTTTAAATTTGCGCACAAGAGGGGACTGCCCCATTCACTTGTGCAGCCAACTCTCCTCCTCCTCCTCACTCCCTCTAGCCGCACCAACAAGCCACCTTGGAGCAAGAAGACCTTGCCAAGCCAACTCCCTCCTTCCCTCACCTCAACCATACACCAAGCTAGTGCTAGCCTTGTTCCTCACCTTGTTGCGCATAGAACCTCTTAGGAAGTGTGGACTTGTGTGTAGTGAAGCTAGAAGGTGGTGTGATTCTTGACTTTGAAGGGTGTGCTACAAGAGGTAGGCTTTGAACTTTGAACTCTTTCTTTGTGTAGCCATGTATGTATGCTTGAATGTCTCCTTGTATATGTGTTGCTTTGGATCCTTGGTTGAGCATGATTAAAGTATAAGTATGGAGCCATTTTATGATGATTTGTATGCATGAGTTGTAGAGTAAAAGTCTCATGATCATGCTTAAAATTATATGCCACTGTTTTGTATAATTAGGCCACTGTTTTAAAGAAGAAATGTGCCACTGTTTCGGTTTGATGTGCCACTGTTTTGTAAATAAAATGCCACTGTTTCGGTCCCTCAAAATCACATTAAAATGTCACTGTTTCTGCACATATATGCCACTGTTTCTGCACATTATATGCCACTGTTTCTGCACCTAAAAGCCACTGTTTCTGCACCTAAAAGCCACTGTTTCTGCACCTAAAAGCCACTGTTTCTGCACCTAAAAGCCACTGTTTCTGCACATTAGATGCCACTGTTTCTGCACATAAAATGCCACTGTTTTAGCCATGAAATGTCACTGTTTCCATGCTTAAAGTGCCACTGTTTTTATGCATAAAAGGCCACTGTTTTAAGTCATCATATGCCACTGTTTTTATGCATAAAAGGCCACTGTTTTAAGTCATCATATGCCACTGTTTTCATGCATAATGTGCCACTGTTTTAGTCATCATATGCCACTGTTCATATGCATAAAATGCCACTGTTTTAGTCATCATATGCCACTGTTTTTATGCATAAAATGCCACTGTTTTAGTCCTTCTATGCCACTGTTTGTATGCATAAAATGCCACTGTTTTAATCTATAATATGCCACTGTTTCACTGTCCAAAAACCAAGATTTATGCCACTGTTTTGGAAGTTCAAAGTGCCACTGTTTCTGTTTTAAAAATGCCACTGTTTCTGTTTTAAAACGTCACTGTTTTGCTGCTGTAAATGCTCACTGTTTTGCTGCTGTATGCTCACTGTTTTGCTGCTGTATGCTCACTGTTTTGCTGCTGTAAATGCTCACTGTTTTGCTGCTGTATGCTCACTGTTTTGCTGCTGTAAACACTGCTGTATGCTCACTGTTTTGCTGCTGTAAATGCTCACTGTTTTGCTGCTGTATGCTCACTGTTTTGCTGCTGTAAACACTGCTGTATGCTCACTGTTTTGCTGCTGTATGCTCACTGTTTTGCTGCTGTATGCTCACTGTTTTGCTGCTGTAAACACTGCTGTATGCTCACTGTTTTGCTGCTGTAAATGGCCACTGTAAATGATTAGTTGTAATTGATTTAGGTGCGCTTAAGAAGTGAGATAATTCGCTGCTGTTTGGTAATATTTAAGGCACGCAAAGGTAAGTGTCAGGCGATGATGCCTAATGTAACTATTGACTACTGGTATAGAATTGTGACATGATGCTCCATATGCCGTAAAAATATTATGTTCCATTATAATGAAAGGAAACTGCCAAAAATGTGCCGTGATGGCTATATGACTATGAGGTAAAGACGTTATGTGGCAGCATAACGCATATGAAAGGTATATACGCATGCATCTAACATCATACCGCATTTTTACGCCTTGTGTGTGAAAGCATAGCATGACATGCATGTATCAAGATCATATAGGCCCTGTGTAGAATAGTTATGTACAGGACCATGTGTTTGAGCAAGCATCATATAGGCATCCCCAAGGTACCGGGGTATGGGACACTTGGCATCAGTCCGCATAGGCCCACAGATGGAATCCATATGGAGCTCAGGTGCCAAGGGTATATTTGATTCCACTGTGAAGTGCGCGCACGACGGTGCTAAAAGCGCAAAGGAAAGGCGTTATATACGCAATATATGAATATGATAAAAAGGAAAAAGGAACAAGGATATGTTGAAGTGACTGTTTATGATTTTGTGCCTAGTTAATACTGTTATATTACTGGTTTTATTGCCACACTACTGGGATTATTCTCACCCCTTCGGGGCTGCTATTTTCCTAAATGGCAGGAGGACATAAAAGCACATGAAGACGTGATGTTTGCTGTTGATTGCTGATGCGTGGAATACCACTTTTGCTGTTTGTTTAATTGGATGACTGTAATGACTAATGTTTTGGTACTTTTGGATGACTGTAGTCTTTATCATAGTTATGTTAACTTGAACTTTTATGAACAATGGCTATTTTGGAAAACCTTTGTGAAAAGAATTTAAGTGATGAAATTTTTATACGGATTTGTATACTGCTTTGTTAGCTCATGTGACGTTAACGACTCTCATTCCGCTTAGCAAACGACTCTCTTGGATGCATACAAGGGAGGGCGTTACAAATATAATCGATCAAACGGTAAAATTGATTGGTAATAATATTGATAGTAACACTAATTGATTGTTAAAATATCCTACCCCATTAAAACTTCATGACAAATATATTTCAACTATGCCACTTTTCATTGTGAGTTGTAATAAATATACGTAGACTTAATTATAAACAATTTGAATTACTTATACTAATAGATATTGAAGTTTCGTCTCTCATTGTGTGCGAAATATGGTGCATAAAAAGTATATAGAAATTTTTATCGGCAATATACTTTTTATTAAATATGCTTATACTGTTTATCAAAAATGTTTATAGTCAACGTAATATTAGTGCTATGTTTATATAAAAGAATAAAATAAAATGTAACACAACATTAGAAATGATAATCACAACCATAAATCATCATTTAATCATGTAGAAGAATAGCATAAGGAGGACGGCCAAAACCAGAGAAAATATATGAGAGTCAAGAAAGAACATATCTTGGTTTTGGGGAAAAGTTTGGGTAAATTGTGAGATATTGTAATAAAGAAATCTCAAAGATTAGGGTGAGATTATGAGAGAAATATACTATTTATACTTCTCACTAAAAAATCTCACAAAATCCACACTAATAGAAAATTCATTAAAATCGTCAAATTCTTAAATACCATAATAATTTTTATTTGTTTAAAATCCTGATTGAATACCACCGGATTTGGATGAACACTAAAATAATCTATTAAAATCTTAATCGAATATAAATAAATCCTTTAAAATATCACGTGACTTTTTTACAATCCTTTAAAATCCTAAGAATCCTTTAAAATCATAATTGAATATCAATTGATTTTTTTGTCACAAAGTAATCTATTAAAATCCTTTAAAATATCAATCCAATATCATAAATCGAACAACCATACATAATTATAAAAATAAACTAAAATTAGATTCATTAAAAAAACTTTCCTTTTTTATCTTCTTATTTTACTTATATATAGTGGTTTCATTGCCTCTGATGTACAGTGAGATTTTCCCGCAATAACGGTTGTATTTCCCGAGAAAATTGTGAGAGCTTTAAATGCAAGGCAAAGGAAAGGGGAAGAAGAATGGTTCGTTTTGTTATTGTTATGGAGGAGTCATTCAGTGAATCTCTTTCTCCTTCTCAGCAAGAGCATGTCCAGCGAATGATAAACTTCAATCAGTTCAAGTCGACTCCAAGAACAAGATACTCAGATAGGTTCATACCAAGCAGATCTGCGTTCAAATTCGCTCTCTTTAATATACCCTCGTCAAAAGAGGGTTCCAACACCTACAAAACTCGCTTGTGGATGGCGTTATTCAGACCTGAAGCTGCTCCGGTCACACCTGATAAACGGAGTCCGAATATATTCTGTTATAAGATAGAGACTCGAAAGCCCTTGAATTCGCTCTTTATGTCCACTGACGATGAGCTTCCTAGTGTTGGTGTTGGGACACATCATAATTCTGCTAAACCTTCTCACAAGATTTCCTTATCACCATATAAGTTTTGTTTGTTTTTTTTTTTCTTTCTTTCTTTCTTTGAATTCTGTGGGTTTTATATATGGGTTTTACATCTCTAATTTGACAGAAGAATTTTTAATTTTGCAGCTGTGTGTATCTATCAGCTGCAAAATTCAAAAATCTTTTGTCACATAAGATATGTAAAACCCATAAATAAAACCCACAGAATTCAAAGAAAGAAAGAAACAAAAAAACCTCATATGGTGATAAGGAAATCTTGCGAGGAGGTTTAACAGAATTATGATATGTCCCAACACCAACACCAGGAAGCTCATCATCAGTGGACATAAAGAGAGAATTCAAGGGTTGTCTAGTCTCCATCTTATAACGGAATATATTCGGACTCCGTTTATCAGGTGTGAGCGGAGCAGCTTCAGGTCCGAATAACGCCGTCCACAAGCGAGTTTGTAGATGTTGGAACCCTCTTTTGACGAGGGTATATTAAAGAGAGCGAATTTGGACGCAGATCTGCTTGGTATGAACCTATCTGAGTATCTTGTTCTTGAAGGCGACTTGAAATGATTGAAGTTTATCATTCGTTGGACATGCTCGTGCTGAGAAGGATAAAGAGATTCATTGAATGACTCCTCCATAACAATAACAAAACAAACCCTTCTTCTTCCCCTTTCCTTTGCCTTGCGGTTAAAAATCTCACAATTTTCCGGGAAATACAACCGTTATTGCGGGAAAATCTCACTGTGCATCAGAGACAATGAAACCACTGTATATAAGTAAAATAATAAGATAAAAAAGGAAGGTTCTTTAATGAATCTAATTTTAGTTTATTTTCATAATTATGTACGGTTATTTGATTTATGATATATGATTGATATTTTAAAGGATTTTAATAGATTACTTTGTGACAAAAAAAATATTGATATTCAATTAGGATTTTAAGGGATTGTTAGGATTTTGATCAATGGGCTTTTTCTTCCCAAAAACTTGCTGCTCAATTTATTACGTATTTAAACGCCAGTTTAAAAAAAGTAAAGACCGAAAAAATATTGATATATTTCTTTTTTTAGTCAACATACTCATCTTCAAAAATAGAATCAAAATATATTTTTTTAATAGTACTTCTCAAGAACTGTATTCAAACGCAATATAATTGTGGCTTTCGAAAAAAGTCCGTTAAAAAAAAATAATGCAAACTTTTTTTTTTCAAAAATCCATTAAAAAGGACTCTAAGATCAACTTAAAATTTTATTAGACGAGTGTAAATATTTTTGTTGCCATGCTTTTGCAAAATCTCTCCTCCACATTACTCCAAAAAGAATTCCCGTAACATTAAAAAAAGAAAATATATGAGAGTCAAGAAAAAACATTTCTTGGTTTTGGGGAAAAGTTTGGGTAAATTGTGAGATATTGTAATAAAGAAATCTCAAAGATTAGGGTGAGATTATGAGAGAAATATACTATTTATACTTCTCACTAAAAAATTTCACAAAATCCACACTAATAGAAAATTCATTAAAATCGTCAAATTCTTGAATACCATTACCATAATAATTTTTGTTTGTTTAAAATCCTGATTGAATACCACCGGATTTGGATGAACTTTAAAACAATCTTTTAAAATCTTAATCGAATATAAATAAATCCTTCAAAATATCACGTGACTTTTTCACAATCCTTTAAAATCCTAACAATCCTTTAGAATCCTAATTGAATATCAATAGATTTTTTTTGTCACAAATTAATCTATTAAAATCCTTTAAAATATCAATCCAATATCATAAATCAAACAACCATACATAATTATAAAAATAAACTAAAATTAGATTCATTAAACAAACTTTCCTTTTTTATCTTCTCGTTTTACTTATATATAGTGGTTTCATTGCCTCTGATGCACAGTGAGATTTTCCCGCAATAACGGTTGTATTTCCCGAGAAAATTGTGAGAGCTTTAAATGCAAGGCAAAGGAAAGGGGAAGAAGAAGGGTTCGTTTTGTTATTGTTATGGAGGAGTCATTCAATGAATCTCTTTCTCCTTCTCAGCACGAGCATGTCCAGCGAATGATAAACTTCAATCAGTTTAAGTCGACTTCAAGAACAAGATACTCAGATAGGTTCATACCAAGCAGATCTGCGTTCAAATTCGCTCTCTTTAATATACCCTCGTCAAAAGAGGGTTCCAACACCTACAAAACTCGCTTGTGGACGACATTATTCAGACCTGAAGCTGCTCCGGTCACACCGGATAAACGGAGTCCGAATATATTCTGTTATAAGATTGAGACTCGACATCCCTTGAATTCGCTCTTTATGTCCACTGATGATGAGCTTCCTAGTGTTGGTGTTGGGACATATCATAATTCTGCTAAACCTCCTCGTAAGATTTCCTTATCACCATATAAGTTTTGTTTGTTTTTTTTCTTTCTTTCTTTCTTTCTTTGAATTCTGTGGGTTTTATTTATGGGTTTTACATCTCTAATTTGACAGAAGAATTTTTAATTTTGCAGCTGCGTGTATCTATCAGCTGCAAAATTCAAAAATCTTCTGTCACATAAGAGATGTAAAACCCATAAATAAAACCCACAGAATTCAAAGAAAGAAAGAAACAAAAAAACAAGCAAAAAAACCTCATATGGTGATAAGGAAATCTTGCGAGGAGGTTTAACAGAATTATGATATGTCCCAACACCAACACTAGGAAGCTCATCATCAGTGGACATAAAGAGAGAATTCAAGGGTTGTCGAGTCTCCATCTTATAACGGAATATATTCGGACTCCGTTTATCAGGTGCGAGCGGAGCAGCTTCAGGTCCGAATAACGCCGTCCACAAGCGAGTTTGTAGGTGTTGGAACCCTCTTTTGACGAGGGTATATTAAAGAGAGCGAATTTGGACGCAGATCTGCTTGGTATGAACCTATCTGAGTATCTTGTTCTTGAAGGCGACTTGAACTGATTGAAGTTTATCATTCGTTGGACATGCTCGTGCTGAGAAGGATAAAGAGATTCATTGAATGACTCCTCCATAACAATAACAAAACAAACCCTTCTTCTTCCCCTTTCCTTTGCCTTGCATTTAAAGCTCTCACAATTTTCCCGAGAAATACAACCGTTATTGCGGGAAAATCTCACTGTGCATCAGAGGCAATGAAACCACTATATATAAGTAAAATAATTAATTAAAAAAGGAAGGTTCTTTAATGAATCTAATTTTAGTTTATTTTCATAATTATGTACGGTTATTTGATTTATGATATAGGATTGATATTTTAAAGGATTTTAATAGATTACTTTGTGACAAAAAAAATATATTGTATTCAATTAGGATTTTAAAGGATTGTTAGGATTTTGATCAATGGGCTTTTTCTTCCCAAAAACTTGCTGTCAATTTATTACGTATTTAAATGCCAGTTTAAAAAAAGTAAAGACCGAAAAAATATTGAAATATTTCTTTTTTTAGTCAACCTTCTCATATTCAAAAATAGAATCAAAATATATTTTTTTAATAGTACTTCTCAAGTACTGTATTCAAACGCAATATAATTGTGGCTTTCGAAAAAAGTCCGTTAAAAAAAAATAATGCATACTTTTTTTTTTCAAAAAACCAATAAAAATGACTCAAAAATCAACAAAAAATTATATTAGACGAGTGTAAATATTTTTGTTGCCATGCTTTTGCAAAATCTCTCCTCCACATCACTCCAAAAAGAATTCCCATAACATTAAAAAAAGAAAAAGGGTTCACCATTAGAACTCTAGAAGGATATTGTAACAATCAATTAATATTACTATCAATATTATTATCTATCAATTTCATCGTTAGATCGATTATATTGATTCAACGGTTATATTTATTTTTACCTTTGTATGGTTATGATTCCCCATATTTAATACTTTATATTTATTTTCACCTTTGTATGATTATGATTTTTCATATTTAATACTTTCACATTAAATATGGAAAATAAATATAAACTTTGGATCAATATAATCGATCAAACGGTAAAATTGATTGGTAATAATATTGATAGTAACACTAATTGGTTGTTAAAATATCCTACCCCATTAAAACTTCATGACAAATTTATTTCAACTATTCCACTTTTCATTGTGAGTTGTAATAAATATACGTAGACTTAATTATAAACAATTTGAATTACTTATACTAATGGATATTGAAGTTTCGTCTCTCATTATGTGCGTAATATGGTGCATAAAAAGTATATAGAAATTTTTATCGGCAATATACTGTTTATTAAATATGCTTATACTGTTTATCAAAAATGTTTATAGTCAACGTAACATTAGTGCTATGTTTATATAAAAGAATAAAATAAAATGTAACACAACATTAGAAATGATAATCACAACCATAAATCATCATTTAATCATGTAGAAGAATAGCATAAGGAGGACGGCCAAAACCAGAGAAAATATATGAGAGTCAAGAAAGAACATATCTTGGTTTTGGGGAAAGTTTGGGTAAATTGTGAGATATTGTAATAAAGAAATCTCGAAGATTAGGGTGAGATTATGAGAGAAATATACTATTTATACTTCTCACTAAAAAATCTCACAAAATCCACACTAATAGAAAATTCGTTAAAATCGTCAAATTCTTGAATACCATAATAATTTTTATTTGTTTAAAGTCCTGATTGAATATATAACACCTCGGAAAATTAAATGTGAATTTATTTGATAAAATATGGGTTTAAGAGGGCAGGATTAGTGAAAATCCGAGAATTATGGCCAAAATGGGCAAAATGGGCAAAATGGTAAATTGCCAAAAACGTGAACCGAGGCATGAAAAATGGAGTTAGAGATTTAATATGACAAAAATAATGTTGAAAATGGAATCAGGACGGAAAATTGAGTGAATAGGCAAATTTGGGAAAAATTTATGAATAGTGACTTTTTAAGTGTTAAATACTATGGTACGAGTGTACCGATAAGTGTGAAAATTTTATCAATATTTTGAGGAAATAAAAATATGACATGCATTGGAAAAATATGTAGATTAAGAATATATGATCATAATTTTTATCGGAGTTGAAGTTAGATCGCGTGTGGGACCCGTGTGACCGAAGTCACTTGGCCCCCACCCCTTTTTCTTCCTTCCTTCCTTCTCTTTTCTTCTCTCTCTCGCGCGCACCTCTGTGTGTGGAGAACCAAAGAACCAAATCCTCTTCCTCTCCACCATTTCTTCAATTCTTCACCAAATCACTTGATTTTGGTGTTGAAATCTATTGTAAACAACCTTCTAAAGCCATTGGTGGTACTCTTAAGCCATGAAACCACCTCCTTGGGGCGTAAATGGACAAACTCAGATCCGACCCTTAGGTGTTCTTGGAGTTTTTGGGAGTTTTTGGATCTCTTTTGGATTGATGGAGCCTTGGTGGTGTTCCTACACTTGATGGTGAGTATATTTGTGGTATTTTTGTGGTTGATTTTGTAGATCTAGAAATTATGCTTTGAATCTTTGATTCTAGATGTGTGATGATAGAGAGCCCAAATGGAAAAATGCTATTAGATGAAAATGCCTTAGTATGATGCATGAAAGCTAGAAATGCTATGATAAATTTTGGTGAAAAAGTTGGATTTTAACTTAGGAAAAT
Organism: Gastrolobium villosum; assembly: GCA_032173675.1. Taxonomy (NCBI): domain Eukaryota; kingdom Viridiplantae; phylum Streptophyta; class Magnoliopsida; order Fabales; family Fabaceae; genus Gastrolobium; species Gastrolobium villosum. Next base: position 19,558 of record JAVKPL010004464.1, read on the forward strand.
TTGTGAAGATTTCATGAAAATTGTTATGTGGTGTAATTGGATAATTGAATGATGGACCATTGGTATAGGTTGATAATATGATTACATGATTAGTATGAGGGTTAAAATGAATTGAAAAGCCTTGGGGCATACCTTTTTGAAGAATCCGAATTATGATGAAAAGTGAGGAAAAATGATGTAAAAATGGTGTAGTTGGGATTATATGATATAAAATGATGTTTAAATGGATGATGGTATAGTGTGATATAGTGGAATGAGAAGAAATAATGTGTGATTCATGATATAATTGGTAATTTGAGCTATAAAAGAGATTGAAGTAAAATGAATGAGTATTTGAGATTTAATGTTTGATTGGAAATGGATTGATAATCATGTTGTGGATTATCTAGGTTGCCTCTTTTGGACGCTTTGGAAGCGGGTAAGCTTGGAGCTTACGTTTGGAGCATGGGCTCGGTGTTGAGGTAACCTTTGGAACTGGGGTTTAGCCCTTGTGTGCTCCACCACACCTAGTGGAAGGTTGTGGTTGGATTATGTGATTATGGCATTGTGTGATTGTGTGCTTGTATGCATATTGCTTGGATTTTGTGAAAATTGTTTGGTCACTGGCCAGTTGACGTGTGTTGGGTTTGGACATCCGCTGGATCATTTCGTGACGGAGTGCCAGTTGGACTGCCATGGGGTCGACTCTGGGAGCGACTCCAGGATGAGCCAAACGTGGGACATCCGCCGGATAGGTCTCTTGAGGAGTTCCGGTTGGGTTGGCCATGGAGTTTTCTCAACCATGGGAGAAGCTCTAGGATTGTCTCGGGAGTTATATGATGGAGTCCTTGAACATGAATCCATGCGTGGATGTTCTTGGGTTGTCTCCAGTTGGTTGGTGATATTGTATTGCTTGCATATTGCATGATGTTATATTTGCACATTGAGTGAGCCATGGGGTGGAGAAACCTCCAGGGCCCTTGGTTTACTGAGATATATTTATATATCTCACCCCGTGTTTTGGGGCATCATTTCAGGTTAGGTTGAGCCTGGAAGAGTGGAGCATGAGGTGCATATTGGGGGCACCATGTGATGAGCATTGGATGGGGACATATATTGCATATGTTTCATGCTTTAGAATTAGGCCATGAACTTGTGCATGTTGAAAATGCCATGCTTGTATGTTCATGACTACTTGTTAAGTCTTTCAAATTGATGTATATGTATAACCTTGGAAATTATTGTATATTTGAGTGAGCATGGGACTTGTCCATTGCCACATTCATTGTATTAGAAGCCTTGGTGAATATGTTGTAAAATGGACCATGTTTGCTGTAAATGGCCATTATGTTAAAGACTTTGTATATGATACATAATGGATTGAAAATGCATGTTTGAAGGGCCTAGAGCCTCAATTAGAGTATGTTTAAGTGTTGTGTGGAGTACTAAGATGTTTGGGATGGATTACACAACCCTTCTTGGGCTTAAAATGTTGTAATCTATCACTTTTGCTGCATAGTAATCGATTACCCAAGCATGGTAATCGATTACCATGCAACAGGGGACGAAAATTGGCTACTGTCTTCACTGGTAATCGATTACTGAGCTTTGGTAATCGATTACCATGTGAGGTAATCGATTACCCAAAGTTGGTAATCGATTACCAGAACAGAGGATGTGAAAAATTGGCTACTGCCTCATTTTTGACAGGTGGTAATCGATTACCACCCACTGGTAATCGATTACCACAGTGTAAATTTTGAAAATTTGAGTTTTGCTAGACTAAAAGAAAGGGGTTTAACTTGATGGGTAGAACTCCACATGGTACGTGGTTTGAAACCACGTGTAGCTTATGTAAAGGGCTAGAACTTGGTAAGGAATGAAAATAAGTTGATGGGTTTAAATGAGTTGGATAAAAAGAAAGATTACTGTTGTTGATTAAGCTGATTGCTTCCGCGTATTGCATTTACAATTATAGTGTTGTTTTAATTGATTACGGAGAAAGGCTATTGTTAAGAAAAAGAATATGATAAAAGAAAAAAAAAGTTACCCGTAATTTAATTAACCCAATTATTGTGATTGTAACTGCGCTTAATATCATAATCAATGTTAACAATACCGGTACGTAACGGGCTGTTACATTTTATGGTATCAAAGCAGTTTCATTAGGGAACTCTGATGATTGTATAATTGAGGTGAGTGCTGTATAGTTGTACGTAGACTCTTATTGACTGCTACACATGTGATTCCTTGGCTTGGGCCTGATCAACCCATTTCTTTGTGTTCAGTGCGTGGTCAGTATAAGATGCCTTCGTGACAACCCTGGAGCACCAATGCCAGTCCTTAGGCTAAGGTGGTGGGTGCAGTGTTGACTACCCACAAATGGATATGTTAGTAAGTGAATTTGGTATAATTAGGACTTAGTGAGAATAAATTGTGGTACTGTCATCGAGGACTTAGTGAAAATGAAATTGAGATAAGATGTATAACCATTTTGGGTAGAATGCCACCATAGTTGATTGTGGTCTCGTGGTGAGTAAGTGTGATTGATTGGAATTGATATTATGATGATGATGTTGGT